>JZLH01S0469189.1:196051-214915 GCA_001188425.1 Eucidaris tribuloides | reverse complement strand
TTATTTTCATTTTTTGTCGTGGTTATGATAGATGCCACTTTGATGGGCATTTAGCCCATAACTACCAGCAATTTAGAAAGCAATTTGCGATAAAAAGAGAACGAATTTCCCCAACAATGGACTCTTTCAGCCCACCGTCGTATTACGGTACTATCAGCATGTCATATAGCTCGATCGCTAAATATTTTCAGACGAAAAAACGCGGGTGGAAAGACATTTATTGTCATGATCAATTTCATTGTTAGTTGAATGCATTTATCATCCTCTGCAACGGAAATTTATGCGACTTTCTTTCTCGTCCAAATTATTCAGACTGTGGCTATAAGCTATTTTTCACAAAACGAACAATAAGGCTATAGAAAGGGTTGTTGATACAATTTGAGATCTTATCTTCTAGAGTGATGTCAACCAAAATGGCGTCGGTTGTGTAGCGAAGAGCGAAGTCTCGCTGCAGTGATAGGCGGACTAACGCCACTTCATAATACTGCATTGCAAAAACGGTGAATAATCGTTATCGATTGATATGCGCCCGTAAAGCAAACAACACAAAACAACAAAACAACAACAACAACGGTACTTGTTTTGGTTGGCTCGTTGGGTGCGATACGCAGCCACGGGTGCATTGCAAAATATCCAATCTTTAGAACATGATTGAACAGGAACCTTAGAGGGCATGACATGATTGGGAGAAATATAAAAAAAAATGTCCCTAGGGGCAATTCCGTGATTAGTTACGTTACACTTTATGACAACTTTACTCAATATTTGGCTACCTTACCATGAATATGCTTTCATATTATTTTTCTGTTTTGGTACTGTCAATTCTCTAGATTGGCACCTACTTCACAACATCAAGCAAAATCATGAGACATGTTTCAGTGGGTAATAACAAGAACTTTAATTATGGTTAGTTACGTTACGTAAAGAGGACATGGAAAAAAATCACAAGTCTTTGTCCTCAAAGTTTCCTCAACCTGTTTTCAACTAAAACAAACTGTGGTATTCATGCTATTTCTGGCATCTTGATAAGTCATTTGATATGTAACCTATTGATAAAAATCTTTTAATTTTTAACTACAGCATCAAAAACATGGTTAGTTACGTTACAGTTAGTTACGTTGCATTTTGTCCATCCACACAAATTTGCTTTTATTCATGCCTTTTTCAGATTTAGTATGCATATGTGGGGCTTTATTAATTTAAAACAATAAGAAGAGGCCATTGGCATGGAAAAAACTGCAGAATAAATGTTAATTTTTCATAAAACTGAGATTTAGTCACACTAGTCCCACATGTGGTATTTCATGTATGGTTCTGATTTTCCTAGAGGGTGCTGTTGAAGACGTAAAATTTAGAGTAGAAATGATGTCCCCCATTGTTTCTTCATGATTCATACCCATTCAAACCATTAAAATGTAATATGATTCGAGATAGACCAATTTATATAATTTGTGATTTGTCCAATAATTCACGGAATTGCCCCTAGAACGAAACTGGTTGAAAGATGTACCAGTATATACATAAGATGGAGTGTTTCTCCTGGTTGGAAGGATATGTCTTGACGATAATCAAGCATGAACACGCCAGTCCTGAATTACTCTCGAGCCCAGAGAGAAATTAATCCCATTAAGAGCTACGCAACAAATTTGCTAATCACAAGGAATACTGATTGAAGTTCTTTGAAAATGAGTCAGTATTTGACTACAAAATCTTTACAGTAGAATTCTTGCATAGTTAACTTAATTCTAGAATAGTTTTACCCCAAGTTGAGGGCTATACCTCTAATCATGCTATTTACTAATGCTGCATTATACCACACAACCAAAGCTGCCTATGTTGGATCGTGGCATTGCCCCCACTTCTAATATTAGTCAAAAGAGGGCACGTATCCATAATGACTAGACAGTTTGCCTTTGAGTACCACCTTTTTTGCGGGAGACGGTTTCGCAGGAGACGTTAAGCGCGGTTTATTGTCGGCTGTGCCATCAAAACGGCGAACGTTCAACTCTAAGTTCAAGCTTTAATTCAATCACAAGGACGGGAGGATGTGGTTTTTCTCCTTTTTCCCGCGAGCTGTACTTCGAAATACTTCAAAAAAAGTATAACTGACGGTAAAAGATGACGACATAAAAAAGTTTATGAACTCTTCATTGAGGCAAGTACGTGGCCACCGTGCAATACATTCGCCGTTTCCTTTGTACTAACCTGATACGCCATAAACGATATTATTTTGTAGTCTCGGGGGAGATGTACTAGTTTGTCTACTGTTATGCTGACACGTTTTCTCCATAGACTACTAGTAGTGCTTTCATCATGTAAAATATGATATCACGATGATATGACAAACGTCGTGTCATCCAAGCTTCAGGCTGAAGAATCGAAACTTTTGGGAGTTTGTTCCAGGGTTCGGGAAGATATATTTATTCTTTAAAGGTCCCCTTTTGGGGCAGAATGGAATAGCACCCTATATTGATTCAAATGTCACAATGGGGGCACTAATTTGTACCCACAATTCAATATGAGCATCTTTGGTTATGTAATAATATAGGGTATTTGTTTTCTCCTCCTTGTGGTCTATAACAACCATATCTTTATTACTGAAACATTAATATCGCGTCTTTTCTTTGCATTTTTTTGCCAAATTATTTTTTTGAGAAATTAATTCAATTTGGAAAAACAGATACCTGTATGTTTTTAGCTAATTTTGTTCGCTTTGTTAATTTTTTTTTCTTTTTTTTCTGATTTTTGTATTAGGTGTCCTGCAATTTGTTGTCATATTCATGTTTGTTTCATGCACGGACTTGTGGGAGAACGGTCCTCGTGCTGATACAAGTCCCGTGTCAAAATAAGAATAAATGAATAAATACATAAATGAATAGATTAATAAATAAATAAATAGATAAATAAATAAATAAATAAATAAATACATAAATAAATAAATAAATACATACATACATACATACATACACACACACACATACATACATACATACATACATACATACATACATAAATAAATAAATAAATGAATAAAAGTAAATAAATTAATAAATAAAATAAAATAAATAATTAATAAAGAAATAAATAAATAAAGGTAAATAAAAAAAGTAAATGAATAAATAACATAAATAAATGTTGAAAAAAAATGTTTTCCAAACCGGATCGGTTTCCCGGGTTGTCACTAGAAGGCGGTCACGGTCATTACAGGGAGGTGGTTGCCGTAAGCTGCAGGTTCGAGTGTATTACTTTGAGACTTGTGGCAGTGAGAGGATTTTAAGAGGATCACCATGCCATTGAACCCCGATGCCCAACCTCGAAATCTGTCATGATTGAGTTACCACTCGACCGTCTGAAGTGCGTTCAGTGGTTGATATACTAAAACGTGTATGGGCCGTGGCAACCTACGAACTCTGTCTGCGTAACGCAACAGTGGTACTCTAGACTAGCTGTCAATCAATGTTGCACATACATCGTAGTCGATGACATCTCCAAATTTCATGCAGCATGTTACTTGTTAGCTAAAATAACCTTTTATGCATCCATAAATTTGTAATACAACCCACGAGTAATACAATATGAAGACAAATATTTATATGACTCTTATACATCAGTGTCATGTTTTACTGCAAAACGGCAACGCAATTCTCTACTCCAATCATTTTCTGATTGGGACTATAGGAATGGATGCTAGTGCACAGCACCTTGACGCATCAACTCGATCAGGTGTTAATGCTTAGTGATAGCGACTTTATAACATTGCTACGTCATAAGGTGAATCTCCGGAGTGTTGAAATGAAATCTTGCTATTGGACTGTTCTCGATATTGTTGTTGTTGTTTTTACAGTACATCAGCAATATCTACACATTCCAAAATAGCTTCTCTGGAAAAATAATCTTTCCCATTGTAACATCTAACCTGATCGTAAATTTAAATGTAGCTTGGTCTTACGGTGTTCTTAAAAATCAGTTTCTATTATCATCTGACCATATTTTTTAACACATTTTAGCGAATTTCATCATTATATGGAAACAAATCCCTAAGATAAGTAGCAAAACGATGATGTTAAACAGTATAAACGGAATGGAAGTTTGATTTCATCAATGTTACGTAGAAACTAAAAATCGTGTTTTGGCTGTTTTCCATTTTTCATGCAAGCGTTACATGATCATTACTACGTTTAAAACTTTTTAAATACTTCTGCAAAGATCTTCCCCATCACGTAATCTTGCACCAACATGGCATCGGGTTAATATTCACTAGACACCCCTTCCTCTCTGGTCAAATTTGGGCCTTGATTGACATCCTTAGGCCGCGCCTCCCATATGACGTCAAATTAGCCACTCCTTTTCATCCAATATCTAAAGACACTGATTAACTTTGTAGAAGACTAATTATTTTAAAAAAATCACTAAACTTTGATGTATGATCAAAATTATAATATTTGAATGGACATGTAAACGCACTAGAACACAAAACTTATGTTGTACAGATAAATATCTTTACATGAATTTATGTCCAGTGGACATTTTTTTTTATATAACAAAACAGTCTGTGAGAAAAAAATATATAATCCATTTTATCACTTTAAATTTGCGTGGTACGTTATATCGATGATTTAGATACATAAACTAGAAATTAAGATATAAACGTCGACGTAGAAAAAGTATAGTTATACACAAATATACAAATAAAAAAATAAATACGTTATATATGTAGAAATAAAAGAAAACACTTTACAAATAATGTAACCCCAAATAACAATATCACCCACCCACCTCATAAATACGGTTACAGTTCGTTATTCCGAAGGTTCGTTATTCCGAAGGTTGGTTGTTCCGAAGGTTCGTAATTCCGAAACACGTAAATTGCCTATACCTCGATGTTCGTTTGTCCGAAAACGAAATAAGGTTCATTACTCCGAAGGTACGTTTCGAGCCTTCGGAATAACGAACCTTCGGAATAACGAACATCACCCATAAATACAGTGCATTCAGACAAAAATAACTTCATCAACTATAACAGACACTTCAAAAGAAACAAACACTTTCGCTTTTGAACAACAACAAATATAAAATACTATAGATATACTAATGGAATTTATGGAAAATAAATGAAATTACCATGTAAACAAGAACGAATTAAAGGAATAAAGAAAGCACACCTACATTTATTACGTCAAAATTGGCGAGACAATTTGCGAGTTTAAAGTAAAATCGTACAACTGTTTCATTTTGCCTCTCTTATTGTAGACAGAAGAACTCAACCATAATGGTGACACCACAATGTCATCAATTTTTCTTCTTTTGACATTTTTTTTCCTTCATTTCCAGACGACTGCATATCCGCGGGTGCGTTGTCGCGCCCACTCGACAAGGTTATGCCATTCTGAATACCGGAAATATCATCATTATAGTTACCGAATTATTGCGGTAATGAGGACTTTAGACACGGATTACAAGGTCTGTAACCTTTAAACCTTTAACAGTAAACCCACCTTTGAAATAAGTTCATTCATCATAGAGCATGTTCACACGTTATGTTAAGATGCCATACGAAATTATAATACCAACAATTTATCAAGACATTAATAAATAGTTATCGAGTTATTAATTAGCAGACTCTAACACCTGATCTCTGAAAGTTTATTTTTGTCGTGTACACGTTCAATAACTTACCAAATTTTGATTAAACTACCATTCACAGGCCAACACACACACACACACAACACACCACACACACCCAACACACACACACACAGTCACACACACACACACACACCACACACACACACACACACAGCACACACACACACAACACACACACACACACAAACAAACACAACACCACACACACACTACACACACACAACACACACACACACACACACACCACAGACACACACACACAAACACACACACACATACACACACACCAAACCACACCACACACATATATACACACACATTACACACGACACACACACAACACACACATACCACACACACAACACACACACAACACACACACACATCCTACACACACACACACACACACATCACAGATACATACGATAAACAATGAAATGTTAATGCTCAACGACCCGAAAATACAATATAACAGGGAGGAAAAGTGATGGAATTAAAACCATGGAACTAATGCATACAGCAATTCAAATTATACTCTCGTGGCGTGATCATCTCTCTTGCGTCAGGCGAAAACATTACTCCATATGATTCAATGCCGAGAAAAAATCGGGTAAATGTCGAATTGAACTTGCAATCTTTAATTTTCAAATCTAACCACAAAGTATCAAATAAAAAAAATCATGTAATTAATTTGGGATGAATTTGGGTTTCATACGAATGAATTTTAGGATAATTTCCATGAATAGAAGAAAACCCTAGTTAATCCTGTGTAATAATTAACGTTTCAGTATACTAGCTACATCACAGTTTAATTACCTACACATTTTCAAAAAATCAGATTCTAATTTTCTTATGAATATTGCAATAGAGATGAATATTTGAAACGATAGTAATGAATATAATAGTGAATATGATGTTATACTATTGAACAATAATAATGCTAGTAATAATAATATTAATAATGATATAAATGTTTATGTTTGTCTACATGTCACATTGAATGTTGTTTGTGTAATGTAATATGTAATGTATTGTATATTTTGTGAAAAAAACATGTAAACAAAACAAATGTCCTGATATGGACAATAAATGATTAAATCTGATCTGAATCTGAAAACAAGTTTATAAATGATTTATTCCTTCTGCACCTTACGCGCCATCGTGCTAACTATAGTCTTAATATTGTGCAATGAATAAATCAGCGCGCATATGCGGTATACGATTACGCAATCACTTGGAAATACAGTGGAACCTCGTTATAACGAGGACCTAAAATAAATGACAATTACCTTGTTACATCGGATATCAGAGTCCAAAAACAAAGAAATAAAAAGAGTTGGGACCTGCAAAATCACCTTGTTATAACAGAATTTTGTTATATCCGACCTCTTTATATCGAGGTTACACTGTATTATTCATATTTTAGGATCGAGACAAAATATATTCTCAGAGAAATATCATATGAATCTTTCATCGCGTGCCAAAACCATCATAGTTTCCCCGTCGAGTATAAATAGATATGTAGGTTAATTTGTTGCACAGAGGACACATTTGCGCCACCCAAATGTTCGTGTGATTCTTTTGCAGACGTGAGATATCTGCATATCTTGCAAGCTCCCATCATTTCACTTCGTTAATAAGTCCAGCATCTGTCGGTGAGTGCACGGCGTGGTCAGAGGCGCGTTGCTTGGACGACGCCATTTTTTCTTAACAATATAAAAAAAAATATTGCACGACCATTTTGCATCTCGTTTGCGTGATGATCCCTGCAGCTAATTGCTTGTTAATGGCAATTCAGTGCGTATTTAGCAATTTGTTTTGTATATAGGGACGGATCTTAGGCGCGTTGGAGACGGTCAATGGCCGTGAATGGTTTGTGGATATATCCGATTTTCCACTGAACTAGAATGTGTTGGTGATATGCAGCCGAGTTGCCAGTTTGGCATTTTAATGCAAAAAACACAAAATTTGGCATCTTTTTAATGTCGTTTGGCATTGAAGAATTCAAAGTGCATACTAAATAGCTTTTTTCGCATCAAAGATTATGCGAAGCATCAAAAAAGCTATTTTAGTATGCACTATGAATTCTTCAATGCCAACACGACATTTAAACAGATGCCAAATTGTGTGTTTTTTTGCCATACAATGCAACTTGGAAACTCGGCTGTCATATCACCAAGCACATTTCTTAGTATTCAGTGGAAATTGCGGATATCATCCACAAACCATTCACGCATTGACCGTTGCCAAACGCCCTAAGATCCCGTCCCTATTAAAAACAATTTGCCCTAAATACGCACTGAATTGCCATTAACAAGCAATTAGTGCAGGGATCATTCACGCAAACGGAGATGCAAAATGGTTCGTGGCAATTATTTTTTTTATATATTGTAACGAAAAATGACGTCGTCCCAAGCAACGCGCTCTGGACCACGCGTGCACTCACGACAGATGTGAACTTAATTAACGAAGCTGAAATGATTGGGACGTTTGCAAGCATTAGCAGATATCTCAGAGTCTGCAAAGAATCACAACGAACATTTGGGGTGGCGCAAATGTGTCCTCTTCTGCAACCAAATTAACCTAATATCGATTTATATCGACGGCGGAAACTATGATAGGTTTGGCACGCGATTGAAAGATTCATATGAATATTTCTCTGAGAATATATTTTGTCTCGATCCTAAATATTGAATAATACAGTGTAACTCGATATAAAAGGTCGGATCATACAAAAATTCTGTGTATAACAAGCGTGATGTTTGAGGTCCCAACTCTATTTTATTTCTTTGTTTTTGGACTCTGATATCCGAGTGTAACAGGTAATTGTCATTTTATTTTTAGCGTCCTCGTTATAATCGAGGACTTCATCTGTATTCAATGATTCGCGTAATCGATATACCGACATATGCGCGCTGATTTTATACATTGCCACAATATATAAGACTATAAGGTTAGCACGATTGGCGCGTTAAGGTGCCAGAAGAATAAAGTCATTTATAACTTATTTTCAATTCAATCTAGATTTAATCATTTATGTCCATATACAGACGACATTTGTTTTGTTTACATTGGTTTTTTTTCACAAAATATACAAAATTACATAATTACATTACACAAAAACATTTCAATGTGACATGTAGCAAACATAAACATTTATATCATTATTAATATTATTATTACTAGCCAATTATTATTTTCAATGATTAACATTATATTCATATTATATTCATTACTATCGTTTACAAATATCATCTCTATGTGCAATATTATAGAAAATTAGAATCTGATTTTTGAAATGTAGAATTTACTGTGCTGATGTAGTTACTGGAAACGTTAATTATTACACAGGATTAACTCAGGGTTTTCTTCTATTCATGAAATTATCTAAATCAATTCGATTTGAACCACACATTCATCCAATTTGAACTTACATTTGATTTTTTTATATTGATACTTTGTGGTTAGATTTGAATTCAAATTGCAGTTCATTCGACATTTACACGATTTTTCTCGCATTGGTAATCAATGGAGTAATGTGGTTTTCGCTGACCAAGAGTGAGATGATCACGCACGTAGAGTTCAGATTTGAATCTGTCTGTATGCATTAGTCCATGTTTTAATCCATAACTTTTCTCCCTGTTATATTGTATTTTCGGTTCGTTGAAGCATTTAACATTTCATTGTGTTATCTAGTATGTAGTGTTTGGTGTGTGGTGTAGTGATGCGGGGTGGATGTATGTGTGTGTGTATGTGTGTGTGTTGTGGTGTATGTGTGTGTGGTATATGTGTCGTGTGGTGTGTGTATTCGTGTGTGTGTATGTGTCATGTGTGTGTATTGTTGTTGTATATATGTGTGTTGTGTTGGTGTGTGTTGTGTGTGTGTTGTGTGTTTGTGTATGTGTGTGTGTCTGTGTATGTGTTTGTGTTGTGGTGGGTATGGTGTGTGTGTTGTGTGTGTGTGTGGTGGTCTTTGTGTGCATGTGTGTGTGTGTGTGTGTGTGTGTTGTGTGACTGTGTGTGTGTGTTTACTGTTGTGTGTGTGTGTGTGTGTGGTTGGCTGTGAATGGTAGTTTACATCAAATTTGGATAACAGTTATTGAACGTGCTACACGACAAAATAAATTTCAGAGATCAGGTTGTTAGAAGTCTGCTATTAATAACTCGATAACTATTTATTAATGTCGTTTGCATAAATGTATGGTATATAATTTCGTTATGGCATTAACATAAGTTGTGACATGCTCTATGCATTGATATGAACTTTTTCAATAGTGGTTTACTGTTTAAAGTGCGTTTTAAAGTGTACAGACCTTGTTATCCGTGACTTCAAAGTCTCCATTACCGCAATAATTCGGTACACTATAATGATGATATTTTCCGGTATTCAGAATGATAACCTTGTCGAGTGGGCGCGAGCAACGCACCGGGAATATGCCAGGTGTCTGAAAATGAAGGAAAAAAATGTCAAAAGAAGAAAAATTTTGATGCATTGGTGGTTCACCATTATATGGTTGAGTTCTTCCTGTCTACCAATGAGGGAAATGATACAGTGTACGATTTTACTTTAAACTCAGCAATATGTGTATTGAGTAAGATGTTAGGTGTGCTTTGCTTTATTCGCTTTATTCGGTTCTTGTTTTTACAGAGTATTTCATTTATTTTCCATAAATTCCATTAGTTAGTTCTATGTATATTTTATATTTGTTGTTGTTCAAGCGAAAGTGTTTGTTTCTTTTGAGTGTTCTGTTATGTTGTGAGTTAGTTTTGTTCCTGAATGCATGTATTTATGCGGTGATGTTCGTTATTTCCGATAGGTTCGTATATTCGAAGCGTCGAACGCGGTACTTCGAGTAATGAATCTTATTTCGTTTCGGACAACGAACAGTCGAGGTATAGGCAATTTACGTGTTTCGGAATTATTCGAACCTTCGGAAAACAACCTTCCGAATAACGACCTTCGGATAACGAACTGTGTAACCGTATTTATTGAGGTGGTGTGGTGTGATATTGTTATTTTGGTTACATTATTTGTAAAGTTTTTTTTTATCTTCTTACGATTTATTTTTTATTTGTATATACTGTGTATAACTATACTTTTTCTACTCGACGTTTATATCTTAATTTCTTTAGTTTATGATATCTAAATCATCGATATATAACGTACCACGAAATTTAAAGTGATAAAATGGATTATATATTTTTTCTCACAGACTGTTTTGTTATATTAAAAAAAAATGTCACTGGACATAAATTCATGTAAAGATATTTATTCATGTACAAATAAGTTTGTGTTCTAGTGCGTTTACATGTCCATTCAAAGTATTATATTTTGATATACATCAAAAGTTTAGTGATTTTTTTAAAAATACAGTAGTCTTCTACAAAGTTAATCAGTGTCTTTAGATATCTGGATGGTGTGATAAGGAGTGGCTAATTTGACGTCATATGGGAGGCGGGCCTAAAGGATGTCAATACAGGCCCAAATTTGACCAGAGAGTGAAGGTGGTGTCTATGATATTAACCGATGCCATGTTGCGTGCAAGATTACCTGATGGGGAAGATACTTTGCAGAAGTATTTAAAAAGTTTTAAACGTAGTAATGATCATTGCTAACGCTTGCCATGAAAATGGAAACAGCCAAAACCGATTTTTAGTTTCTACCGTAACACTTGATGAAATCAAACTTCAGTTTCCGTTTATGACTGTTTAACTATCGTTTTGCTACTTATCTTAGGATTTGTTTTCCAATTATAATGATGAAATTCGACTAAATGTGTTAAAAATATGGGCTCAGATGATATAGAAATGATTTTTTACAGAACACCGTAGACAGCTACATTATTAATTTTACGTCAGGTTAGATGTTACATGAGCGGATTAAGGATTTTATTTTCCAAGAAGCTATTTGGATATGTGTAGATATATGCTATGCTAAAATACAACAACACAATATCGAGAACAGTGCCTAATAGCAAGATTTCATTTTCACACTCCGGGAGATGTCACCTTATGACGTGCAATGTTATAAAGTCGCTATCACTAAGCCATTAACACCTGATCGAGTTGATGCGTCTAGGCTGTGCACTAGCATCCATTCCTATATCCTCAATCAGAAAATGATTGGAAGTTAGAGAGTTGCGTGTTTTGCGTAAAAACATGACACTGATGTATAAGATATCAATAAATATTGTCTTCTATTGTATTACTCAGTGGGTTGTTTATTACAATTTAATGCGATGCATAAAAGGTTTTAGCTAAAAGTAAATGGCTGCATGAAATTTGGAGGATTCATCGACTACGATGTATGTGCAACATTTTGAATTGAAGCTTAGTCTTAGAGTACACTGTTGCGCTTACGCAGACAGCCGTTCGTTAGTTGCGGCCCATACACGTTGTTAGTATTATAAACCAGCTGAACGCACTTCGCCCCGACGGTCGGACCAGGGTTAAACTCCAGATGCATGACAGCATTCATCGAGGTTGGCTCGGCTCATTCGGGGATTCATGGCCATGGTGATCCTCTACTAAATCCTCTCACTGCCACAAGTGCTCAAAGAATACACTCGGAACCTGAGCTTACGCAACCACCTCCCTGTATATGACCGTGGACCGCCTGGCTCTAGTGAAACCCTGGGAAACGATCGGTTGGAAACAATTTTTTTTCAACATTTATTTATGTTATTTATTAGTTACTTTTTTTATTTTACCTTTATTTATTATTTCTTATTATATTTATTTATTTTATTTATTAATTTATTATTATTTTATTCATTTATTTATTGTATTTATGTATGTATGTATGTATGTATGTTGTAATGTATGTGTGTGTGATGTATGTTGTATGTATGTGATGTATTTATTTATTTTATTTATGTATTATTTATTATTTATTTATTATTATTTATTTTTTATTAATCATATTCATTTATGTATATTTATTCATTTATTCTTATTTTGACACGGACTTCTCATCAGCACGAGGACCTTGTTCTCCACAAGTCGTGCATGAACAACATGAATGATGACAACAAATTGCAGGACACCTAATACAAAAATTCAGAAAAAAAGAGAACAAAAAAAATTTAACAAAGCAAACTAAAATTAGCTAAAAAACAGTACCAGGTATCTTTGTTTTTCAATATTGAATTAATTTCTCAAAAATAATTGGCAAAAAATGCCAAAGAAAGAGCGAGCATTAATGTTTCAGTTAATAAAGATAGGGTTCTTTATAGCACCACAAGGCAGGTAGAAAACAATACCCTATATTATTACATAAACCAAAGTGCTCATATTGACATTGTGGGTACAAATTAGTGCACCCCCATTGTGACATTTAAAAAAATTTCCAATTTTAATAGAGGACTGCTATTCCATTCTGCCCCAAAAGGGACCTTTTAAGAATAAATATATCTTCCGAACTGGAAACAAAACTCCCAAAAGTTTCGATTCTTCAGCCTGAAGCTGGGATGACACGACGTTTGTCATATCATCTGATATCATATTTTTACAGTATGAAAGCTACTATAGTAGTCTTATGGAGAAAACGTGTCAGCATAACAGATTAGACCAAACTAGTACATTCCCCGAGACTACAAAATAATATCGTTTATTGGCGTATCAGCGTTAGTACAAAGGAAACGGCGAATGTATTGACGTGGCAGCGTACTCTGCCTCAAGAAGAGCTTATAAACTTTTTTATGGTCTCATCTTTTTACGTCAGTTATACTTTTTTGAGTATTTCGAGTACAGCTCGCGGGAAAAAGGAGAAAACCAACATCCTCCGCGTGCTTGGTGATTGACATTAAAGCTTGAACTTGAGTTGAACGTTCGCCGTTTTGAGTTCCGCAGAGAAAAATGTGCACAGCGACAATAAACCGCCGCTTAACGGTCTCCTGCTAAACCGTCTCCCGCCACAAAAGGTTGGTACTCCAAAGGCCAAACTGTTCTAGTCACTATGGATACAGTGCCTCTTTGACTAATATTAGAGTGGGGCAATGCCACGATCCAATCAATAGGCAGCTTTGGTTTGTGTATAATTACCAGAATTAGTAAATAGGCGATGATTAGAGACGGTATTAGCCCTCAACTTGGGTAAAATATTCTAGATATTAAAAGTTAACTATGCAAGAATTCTCACTGTAAAATTTGTTAGTCAAATACTTGACTCAGTTTCAAAGAACTTCAATCAGTAATTCCCTTGTGATTAGCAAATTTGTTTGCGTTAGCTCTTAATCGGCGATTAATTCTCTCTGGCGTCGAGAGTAATTCAGGACTGCGTGTTCATGCTTGATTATCGTCAAGACATATTTCCTTCCAACCAGGAGAACAACTCCATCTTATGTATATACTGGTACATCTTTCAACCAGTTTTCGTTCTAGCGGGCCAATTCCGTGAATTATTGGACAAAATCACAAATTATATAATTGGTCTATCCTCGAATCATATTACATATTTTTAATGCCGTTTGAATGGGTATGACATTCAATGAAGAAACAATGGGGGACATCATTTCTACTCTAAATTTTACGTCTTCAACAGCACCCTATTAGTAAAATCAGAACCATACATGAACATACCAACATGTGGGACGTTAGTGCTGACTAATCTCAGTTTTATGAAACATTAACATTTATGGTCTGCAGTTTTTTTCCATTGCCAATGAGCCTTTCTCATTGTTTTGAAGTAATAATAGCCCCACATATGCTACTAATCTGGAAAAGGCCATGAATAAAGCAAATTTTGTGTGGATGGACAAATGCCTCAAACGCTAACTAACTGTTAACGTAACTAAACCATGTATTTTGATGATGCTCGTAGTTAAAAATTAAAAGATTTTTTTATCAATAAGTTACATATCAAACATGATTTTATCAAGATGCCAGAAATGCAATGAATACCATAGTTTTGTTTTAGTGAAAACAGCGTGAGGAAACTAGAGGACAAAGACTTAGTGATTTTTTTTTCACATGTCCTCTTTAGTTACGTAACTAACCATCATTAAAGTTTTGTTATTACCCACTGAAACATGTCTCATGATTTTGCCTTGCTGTGTGAAGTAGTGCAATATAGAGAATTGACAGTTTACCAAACAGCAAAATAATATGAACAGCATATATGTAAGAGCCAAATATGAGTAAGTTTGTCATAAAGTTGTAACGTAACTTAATCACGGAATTGCCCTAGGGAACATTTTTTTTAATTTCTCCCAATCATAGTCATGGCCCTCTAGGTTCCTGTTCAATACATGTTCTTAAGATTGGGATATTTTGCAATGCACCCGTGGCTGACGTATCCGCCCACCCAAACGAGCCAACCAAACAAGTCACTACGTTGATTGTTGTTGTTGTTGTTGTTTGTATTGTTTGCTTTACGGCCGGCATATCAATCGGATAACGATTATCACTCGTTTTTCTGCAATGCAGTATTTGAAGTTGGCGTTAGTTCCGCCTATTCACTGCCAGCGAGACTTCGCTCTTCGCTACCACAACCGACGCCATTTTGGTTCGACATCACTCTAGGGAAGATAAGATCTCAAATTGTATCAACACCCTTTCTATAGCCTTATTGTTAGCGTTTTGTTGAAAAATAGCTGATAGCACAGTCTGAAATAATTTGACGAGCAAAGAAAGTCGCATAAATTTACCGTTGCAGAGGGGGGGTGGGGGGGGAGGGGGTAGGCATGATACAATGCATGTTCAACTAACAATGAAATGATCATGACAATCAAATGTCTTTCACACCGCGTTTTTTCGATCTGAAAATATTTACGCGCATTCGAGCTATATTGACATGCTGATAGTACCGTAATAGACGGGTGGGCTGAAAGAGTCCATTGTTGGAAATTGTTCTCTTATTTATCGCAATTGCTTTCTAATATTGCTGCGTAGTTATGGGGCTAAATGCCCATCAAAGTGGCATCTATCATAACCACGACAAAAAATGAAAATAATAAAAATAATCCACCAAACGCCTCTCTTTCTTTCATAAGTGATTTCTTATCGATTATTTGCCAGGAGAGCTCCATTTCAGAATAGAGGCAGGTTTAACATTTGTATGTTGGGAGCCCGTGACCAGATCTTGGACATATACTGTTGCAGCGACATGCCAAATTCGTAGCTTCACATCGCATGCCGATGACGAAATTCAAACTCCACCCCACCCCCACACACCTCACAACCACCCACCACACCCCCATCAACACGATCTCAAGTTCAGCGTTACGGAATTAATTAGGCGAGCTGCAGCAAGTGCTGCATATTTGATATTAATGAATTTTATTTTTTTTTGGGGGGAGGGGGGGGTGGCATCAGAATGCAACAATCAAGGTTAGAATAATGAATTTCAAAGGGGCATTAGCATGGGGATTGCATCATGCGGAATAATAGGCCTAATGCAGGTAAACGCCATGATAATGAATACACTAAGAAATGTAGGAGCAACTGGGCTGTGCACAAATATCCAGCATCTTAGAAAATTTTGCCCCTGCACCTTCTAGGGTGTATTTTAACACTTTATCACCTCTGTGCTTCAAAATTCCACCCCTGAGGGGAATATCGTTGGAATGTGTTGACCGTACCTAAAGGGGTGCCAAATTGCACCTGAAAGGCGTGCTGCGTAGTTGCATCCAATTGAAGGAGCTTTGCTTAAAGATTCAACGACTAATTGACAATGGAGATTTGATGCTGCGAATATTAGAGTAGGCCTACATGTACATTTATCAAAACGTTTATTAGAGTTAACTTTTTTTTTCGCGCTTCTTGCAGCAGACTTAATAGCAGTGTGAAATGTACGCCTCGTGGCACGATCACAATATTAGATTATTATCATATTTTGATTAAAGCACCACGCACAGACATACAGACACACGCACATACGCACAGAAAGTCAGAAACACACACAATACAACACACACATATACACAAACAACTCAGGGACGTATAGATTGTAGTATAAACATATGGGCAAATACCAGGCCAAAAAACAACACACACACCACACAGACTGCACGCCACGGCACCGGCCACGCACATGCCTGTGACCCCCCTCCAAAACCCCTGCGACATCAAAATGCAAAGTCATAATATTTCAGAAACGATAACCGTGTGTGGCAACGTACGAGTCTTGCATCTATGAACAATACACGTAACCTAGGCAGAGATCTTGGTAACCGCCATACCTCCAATTTCCAACTTATACACTCAGAAAATACAGAATTTTTTCAGCCCAAAAAAGAAGAAAAAAACAACTTAATCCCAACTTTTGCTGCATACATCAGCGCTTACTGAATAAATATGTTTCGGCATGCACGAAGCATTCAGATGTATAAAAAAACAGACGGTGTGACAGGACTGTCGAACTCCTTTTTACGAATCGTTGTTTTGTGCATAGGTGCCTTGACCTGGATAGATTCGGCATAGATTCTACAGTCACGCGTTAGCGAGGCTCGTCGGCCTATTGTTCTGGCTTGGCTGTTCTGGTTGCCTATGTGTTATGTGCGACTATGAACATAATTGACACAAAACACGATAGGAGCGCCTCGGATCATGGCTGTACGAAATAAAAAAAAATTACAGCCTGTGACAGACCCCAGACAAGGTAAATCCCGTCCTTTCGTCGCCGATATAAATCTTCAAAACCGCCTGCGTCAATCGAGAACTCACGCATGGAACAAGAGTACGTTATGAACTTCAAAGCCACCGAAGTAACAGCGACCGCACAACATCACTTCTACCGCACTCACATTTTTTAGTATTGAAGATTCTGAAATATTTATAGATTCATCAACGCTTGAATAAGAATTTATGCTTTTGCTAATATAATATAATTCATAAAGTCAGAGGATGGCTTTCATTATTCAAATTAAACGATTATCAGGACCCTGGTCAACGCATTTTTCACGCGGGGTTGCCGCAGGTGCGAGATATGGGGAATGCGCAGCGGACATTTTCGAGGCCAAAACAAAAATTGCACGCCAAAAGGACATTTTAAAAATTTTTCACGGCCCCAATTGAACAACAAAATGGTTATACAGTGCTTTTGGCACACTATTGGCAGCTATGATAATTGACTAATGTACACACACAGCAAAACAATAGTGAGTCTTAATTCTTAACACGCCAGAGTTATTACAGACTCGAATGGACTATTGTGGTATATTGGCGTGCATTAAACACCATAAGATATTGATGTCAACATAGGCTACCAGGCATCGCCAGATGCGGTCTGCAAATTCAACGTCTGCGCCTGATTACTTAAACACCAAACAAATTGCGTTTAAACACCAAGAATATTAGCCTAGGTTTTGCACCAAAGGTGTTAAGGTTAAACTTTTCTGATATGATCAGCCTAATATTGGACAATACCCTGGAGTGCTTCGGATTAACACCTCGGTGATGATGAAGGTGCGTCACCGTATTTTTCGTCAAACTTGGTAACTTAAAGGAGAAAGCGCATGTAACTAACAACTAACAGTATAAGTTAAGATTAAAAATGACATTGTGAAGTATTGTGAGAATTATGGTACATGGTGAAAAAACACAGGCCTAAATAAGGGGCGTACTGTGTGATTACTACTGCATGGCAAGGCCCCTATAAATTAGTTAATTTGTGTTATTTTACGTCTTGTAAGTTTTACCCTAGAACAAAACTTGCAGAAACAGTTATAGCGAAGTTGATCTTTATCAATTTCAAACAGTTGCATACATTACCACGCGTGTGGCTAACACACGTCGACGTGCGCATGCATTGCGTTCACGCATAGTCAGCTCCCTGCCAGCTGCAAGCTGCAATTTGCATGGTTGGCACAAGAACTCAAAATATTTTCTTAACTTAATGCCTTGTTAGTTGCTGGCCGCCTTCTCCCTTTAAAGCGTTAGAAGGTTATGTGATTAAAGCTTACGAAAGTTTTGCAATCCATTAGAATACATTCAAGCGAACCCGCTGTATAAGTTACTAAACCTTGTCTTATTATCTCAGACACAGTGCAGCATTGGCATGATATCAAATTCAGTTTGGATGTATCGTTTGCCACCCTTTGACACCTCTGGCGCAGTTTTCGTCACTTTTTCATCAGTCATTTTTACGGTGTCTTTTGAAAAAATACGAATTAAACAATTTCCGCCACGATGGAGGACCCATTTTGCATCTTGTTAGTCGCATGATGTGTACCTGAGCTTGGCCGGATTATATTCTCTATGCTCCTGACGAGCGCTCAT
>JZLH01S0469189.1:178105-189618 GCA_001188425.1 Eucidaris tribuloides | reverse complement strand
AACCCAAATTCCGTTATTGAGACAAACATAATAGGGCGAGAGCTAGCTACTTCTCAATTTACCCCATCGCACCCAAAGAATTTGACCCCTCAAAATTACTTAGACTATCTATGTGAATGAAAAAAGATTTGTCAGCTGGACACAAGTGGTCGGGTTTGGTCCCTAGACCGAATTAAAGGGGGTTCATTTACCTAGTCCCACACATAGATTAGTGGGTATGTTTGGCGTCTTCATGACCTGTATACTGCATGCGTGCGACGCGGTGCGCATTTTGTCTGTGTGCGCACACGTAATCAATGATGTTAATACATAACATTGCGCAATGAAATGAAATTACGCGCGCGCATACAGACAAAATGCGCACCGCGTCGCACGCATGCAGTATACAGGTCATGAAGACGCCAAACATACCCACTAATCTATGTGTGGGACTAGGTAAATGAACCCCCTTAAATTCGGTCTAGGGACCAAACCCGACCACTTGTGTCCAGCTGACAAATCTTTTTTCATTCACATAGATAGTCTAAGTAATTTTGAGGGGTCAAATCTTTTGGGTGCGATGGGGTAAATTGAGAAGTAGCTAGCTCTCAGACTATAACAACGATTTACACTTTATTTTGCCGTAGTTTGAACGCAAATTAGACAACAGAATTAAGGACACAAGCTAACATTTATGGTAACTCACTACAGGATTATCATTTATATCATTGTTATCAGTAATCATTACTACTATTCTTCTTCTTCTTCTTCTTCTTCTTCTTCTTCTTCTTCTTCTTCTTCTTCTTCTTCTTCTTCTTATTATTATTATTATTATTATTATTATTATCATCATCATCATTACTATTATAGAATTATGATAATCATAATTATTGCTATAATAATAGTAAGACAAAGGATGATAGTTTTAATTATTGTTGTAATAGTAATAAAAATGATGATATTCATAAAAACAATGATTATAATAAGTTGCAGTAGTAGACGTAGCAGTAGTAGTAGAAGTAGTATAGACGTAGTTATACATGCAATAGTAATGTTGCGATATTTTCATCAGCGAGTTGCCCACTTACTCCTTTATCGGGAATGCTAAAAATAGCTCGCTTTATACTCCATTGTATTAGTAAATAACTACATGTATTACTAATTGTTATTATAATTATGATAATAACTATCATAATTATGATTATAAAATGATTATATTTATAATTAAAAATATCATGATTATAGTTGTATACAATTCATAAATTATAATTATTATGAAACTTATGCTTATTATCATTATAATAATGACTATTACTATAATTATTATTATTATTATTATTATTATTATTATTATTATTATTATTATTATTATTATTATTGTTGTTGTTGTTGTTGTTGTCGGTGTTGTCGTCGTTGTTGTTTATTTTTATTATTATATCATTGTTATTCGGGTTGTTATCCCGGGTTGATATAATTAATAAAAAAAAATATTTCGAATGACAAAATATTAGGCCTACTACTAATAATGAAATAAATCAATGATTAATATATTATTAATACAAAAATTAATCAAAAAAAACACGGAAATTAACGGGAAAAATTCTCAGAAAATTGCCCATGATGAGGTCCAGACCCACAGCTAGATAGTTACGCAAGTTTGCCGTACATTGCCCTCACAAAAGTTTTTACTCATTATGCTACCCGGTGTTTTTGTCCGGGGTGTATTACGCTCGTGAAATACAAAGACTAAAAGACAGGGCGGAATTTCCGTGAGTCCGTAAGAATATTATACAATATTGAATCATATCAAAAGTTTTGTTGATTTTCATACATTACAAAAGCGTGTTTTCGGATTAAAACGTTTTTGTTCTTACGATAAGCCCGCGCTAACTTAGCCCCCCGGCTTAGCCCGTGTTAGTGGCGTGCGTGGCGCGTCTTCCACTATGCGCCCGCAACTCGCCCGTACAACGTGCGCTGTTTACACCCTGTTTTCCTGCGGCAATTTCCCTCGCGAGACTTGCGCGAGTATAACGTAAAATCTCGTTTCTGAGAAAACCAAGCTAAAGTTCCTCACAAGTGAGACTAAATAACAAAGAATATGACCAAATACACATTTATTGCTGTGAAGGCAATCTCTTAATCAATGTTTTGATATGAAATTAATCAAAAATTCACTCAAAATTTGAACATTTGATGTTCGCCGAGACTGTTTTGATCATTGATGGAACGCGTGACGTCACCAGTCGGTGTTAACACCAAGGATTACGCGCCCGCTAAATCGAGCTCGTGATTTCGGTGCTCGGATTAGGTGGTGTTAGGAACACTCAACACCAACACCAACACCAACACCACTTCTGAAATCACCCACTGTGTATATCTCGCTGTCCGAGCTTGATTAACACAACATCATATATATGCTGCCACCTACGTTTGTGATGGTAACAGTCATTTTTTTCGTGTAGCTCTAGATTGCACCCACGGAACTAAAAGAAAGTTCCGTGGGTTGCACACGCCTAATTACGTTGGAAATCCAGAAATGTGCATTCGACCCAACCCAAAGAATAAGAAATGTTAATTTGAATGGGCGGCTGCCAAGAAGGGGTGAATTTGGTTAAGTATTAAATGAAATTTTCTGATAGGGCTTGAGTGGATCTTCATTGCTGTTACAATGAAAGAATTCAATGGCTTTGGTAGGAACTATATAACGTGCCCATGAATACGGCTTTGAAATTCAAGTACACAGGCGCAAATCGCCGTGAAAGTGCCAGGAATTTGTATAAGGGGAATTCCCGTGAGGAAACGATGGTCAACACTATATCTCCTGGAGATAATTTAATTGAGGAATAATTGTTCTATTATCGAATGTATAAGTTCCAATATTCCCTAATTAATCTCTGATTTTTAACAAATTTTCGAAGTTGATATTTTTAACATTATTCACTATGGGGCTTGAATCAGCTGTTTGCGACCTATAGAGTTACTGATTGCCCGGATGCATATTAAACTGTTAAATGAAAATAATATAACGCATTTTATACATGATTGCATTCATTTATTTTTGGAATATATGAGGGTAGCAAGAAAGAAAATTCAAACGTACGGTTTATTTTCTCATTACAATTTACAATATTGCCACATAAAACCACATTTTATAAGCAAGTAAAATGACGGTTTGTAACGTAAGGTAACGATTTTAATTCAAAACCTTCCTTAGAATATTGTCGATTAATTTGAACATTCTGCAACAGTCATGAGATTTATTGTTGACGGCCCTAACGTTTACATGTTCTGAATTTGTTACCATGACTACGAAATCTTTATACTAAATGAGTATTACATTTTTCATTTAGCACCCAGGTTGTGGACATTCTGGTATATCAATATTGCCAACACCTTAGTGTTAAATCTAACACCCCACTTTGAATTGAATTGAATTTATTCAATAGTGAAGTGTGATATTAAAGATTGTGTCATTCATTTGCACGTCAAAAAACACCTAAATGAATGAAATCAGCTGAAATCATCTCCAATGTGAAGATTAATATAAATAAACACCTCTCATAGAGACTTGGGGTAAAATATTGAGTTTTGGTGAAAATCTGGAAGGTTAAACGTCATCCTTTTTCAAATTACTCAGAAGCAATTTCAAGAAATCCGCGACGTCAAACGTGCACGTGCCGTCCCAAAATTGTCCGATCAGCCGTTAGCCAAAGGTCGTGCGGAGGTTAGCCGTTTAACCAATCAGTGCGCTCCGCTGGACTTGCGACGATACAAATAACCGCGATTCGCAGTTTGAGCAAAATTGAAACTCACGGAAAGAAGAACATTCTGGTAACATGTCGTTATTAGTTTTTCTCATAAAACAACAAAGTCATGACGTATGGATCTCAAACTTTCAACACACCATTTGTAAGTACTAAACTGCCGTCTGGTATTGATAATGAAAGGAAGTAATGGACTTGCACATCCCTGACACAATCTTTAAACCTTATTAAATATGTTAGAGGTCATTTGTAAATATGCCATCGTTAATACGTTAAAGGCACTATTCAACATTGTGGAAAGCAACACTTTAAAAAAAATAATCAAATTCTGACACCTGACCAACATGATAGTGTTTAAATGGACAAATAAATACCATAGAACACACGAACTTCAATAATTTATGCTGTAACTAGCAAAATGTACACAGATGAATATCAGCATATCACTTAATCTGCAGTCGAGAAAAAATCTATGACACTATATATAGGGAAAACTGGACTGTCCTTCATTTAATTTCACTTTTTAAAAGCACTTAATAATCGTTTTGAAGTACAATTTTTCATGGCTTTAATGTTCCACTTTATCAGAGACACACATAACATTATGTAGCTGAGAATATTTTGAAACATAGTTAAATTTTGCCTTTAGCATACGTTAACGGAAGTAAACTACATAATCGTTTTCCAGTGTGAGTTTTTCTTTCCGTATTAAATAAGAACATTACTATGTCGTATAATTTTCTGTTTCTTGCCACCCCTCCCCCCCCCCAGTCACATCACATCTTTTCCATATCATTTCACATCCGTTGCAAAATATTCCTTATAATTGAAATAAAATCTGAGTTTTTAACACATAACACTAATCATCACCTCACGGGAAATATAAAAGCATTAATGTTGTTATAGCTATATGTTTATGACCTATGTCCGCCCGCCTTTCAAACATTTCAAAGAAGTTGAAGTATACCACTATCAAATGTGCACGTACGTGTAATGGTAAAATGATTAGGGTATTGGTTTTGCGTCGGTTAGGAAAAAAAATCGACTTACTTCCTTATACTACAAGTGCATTTAACTTTCGATAATTTCCGTTTACTCGTAAACATGTCAGCTTGCACTTTGAATACAGTATTATACTAAATGTTCACCTCGCACAGTGCACGGATATGTGTGCCTGCCAGTGTCGAAAGGATGACGCACTATTAGATGTAAATATTTGAAAAAAGTCACCTACTGATCCCTTTAACATTGTACATAGAATATCATAAGTTTAAATATACACGTTTGTGTAGCAGTGTTGCGAATAATGCATATACATGTACTAAGTATTTTATTTCCATTATATACAATGAGAGTTCAATCAAAATATTCGCGCTGCATAGCCACACGCAGCGAGAAACCATTATGGCAACGTTATTTTGGGGGAAGGGCCAGTGACAAGAAGATGACGCATTATCTTCATAATTTTTGACATTATTTTGTTCTTAATTTCACATCCCCCTTAATTTCTGTTATTTAATTATATGTATCACGTCATTTTTTTTATATCACTGATTTGTTCAATTCGTATTTCATACTCATTTTGTTTGTAACAGTGTCCTGTGGAAGACCATTCTTGTTTTATTATGTTCGATGTTGTATATTGTGCAACTGAACATACATCTCTATTTAAAAGTGAATTATAAATGTGAATAAAACTTGTACTTTGTAACACCTAACCTAACCGTATTACCGTAGCCATATATTCACATAAATTATCAAAATATCATATCTTTCAAACCATGATGTGAAATAACGCTAAGATAAAACACTAGTATGACATTCATTGGGCACCATATCATATCCATATCATATCACATGTTCATATATCATAATATGATAGATATCTCTTCATATTTTATCATATCTTTTATCGTAATCATGTATTCATACGATATCCTACTCATAATCATATATCACATCATAATCATAATCATATCATATCATATTCATATCATATCATATCATATCATAATCATATCATATCAAATCATATATCATATCGTATTATATAATATATAATCATATTCACATCCATATCATATCGTATATCCATATCATATATCATTATCATATCATAGCGTATTTTATCATATCATATCATATCATATCATATCAATATCATATCATATCATCTCATTCATATCATATCATATCATATCATATCATATCATATCTCATATCATATCATCATATCATATCAACGTATCAATATTGATATTATACATAATCAATAATATCAAATCACATCATTTAACATTATTCCTCACAATGTACGTATAACGTATCATATATCATACGATATCACCTCAATATCATATATCATATCATATCATATCATATCATATTCATATCATATATCATATCATATCATATCATATCATATCATATCATATCAATATCATATTATATATCATATCATATCATATCATATAATCATATCATATCATATCATATCATATCATACCATTATATTATTATACTATCAATATATCATACCATATCAATAATCATAATCACATCATATAATAATATTCCTCACATATACAACCCTTTTTGCCTGTTTGTACAAATTATAACATACAAGGGTTACATGGTACTCGTAATGAAAAAAATACTTTATGCCAGACTGAAATTTAGAAGTTAACATTTGTCTGAGTCCCTTCTTGGTGTCATATATTTGACATTTTGATGTTGACTTTAAGCGGCTGTATTCTACGACTAAATGTGTCCCATCTATAAACATCACATCACCAGCGTGTTTTCTAATAAACCGACGGCATGTGGTAACTGGACAAAATTCTGCGGCCTAGCATGGGTCTCCGTAGCCTCTTTCTCAGGCGTTATAGAGTTATCATTCCCAGGTAAGTGTTCCCAAGTATAACTATAATGTTAAGATTAGGCACCGTTACTTCCATCTTGATGGCGTCTTGCCGATAATGCAGTGAGAGTAGTTTGGAACTAAGACTATTTCTCAATGTAATTCATCTTATGGCGTGCTGCGACATAGGCCTATGGATCTACTTTGAAGGAGGTCTATTCATATATGTTCTGTACATGTATACGAATATATATGTATCTATTTATTAATTGTATTGTGTATCAAATATACATATATCTATTCATTGCATTTTAAAGCTATGTTATAAATAATATAGCCTATACGTAGATCTATATATCTTGTAATAAATGTTATATATTTATATGTAATATATATATATATAGAGAGATGATCAGAATTCAATGGCTATTGTAGGAACTTTATATAACGTGCCCAATGAATACGGCTTTTGAAGAAAGTACACAGGCGAGCAATCAATCGCCGGAAAGTGCCAGGAATTGTTATAAGGGGAATTCCCTGTGGAGCGAAACGATGGTCAACACTATGATCTGCTGGAAGATAATTTAATGAGGAATTATTTGTTCTATTATCGAATGTTATAAGTCTCCAATATTCCCTAAATTAATCCTGATTTTTAACTAAATTTTCGGAAGTTTGATATTTTTCAACATTGAATTCACTTATGGGGCGTTGAATTCGCTGTTTGCGACCTATAGATGTACTGATTGCCCGGATGCGATATTAAACTGTTAATGAAAATAAAATATAACGCATTTTATTAACCATGATTGACATTCATTTATTTTTGGAACTATATCTGAGAGTAGCAAGAAAGAAAATTTCCAACCGTACGGTTTTATTTTCATCAGTAAATTTACAAATTGCCTACATAAAAACTCACATTTATAATATAGCAAGTAAAATGGACGGTTTGTTAACGTAAGGTAACGATTTTAATCAAAACCTTTCCTTAGAATATGGTGCGATATAATTTGAAATTCGGCACAGTCATGAGATTTATTCGTTGTGACGGCCCTGAACGATTTTACCATGTTCTGAATTTGTACCGATGAACGAAATCTTTATAACTAAATGAGTATTATCATTTTTCATTTAGCACCCAGTTGTGGACATTTCTGTATATCAATATTGCCAACAACCTTACGTGTGTTAAATCTTAACCACCCCCACTTTGAATGAGATTGAATTATTTCAGATAGTGAAGTGTGATATTAAGATTGATTGTCATTCATATTGCAGCGTCAAAAAACACCTAAATGAAATGGAAATCAGACTGAATCATCTCCAATTGTGAAGTTTATATAAATTAAACACCTTCTCATAGAGACTTGGGGTGGGTAAATATTGAGTTTTGGCTGATAAATCGTGGAAGGTTAAACGTCATCCTTTTTCAAATTACCAGATAGCAAATTTCAAAGAAATCCTTCGCGACTCCTCAACGTGCCACGTGCGTCCCAAAATTGTCGGATCAGCCGTGTAGCAAAGTCGTGCGTGAGGTTAGGCCGTTTAATCAATCATGCGCTCGCGTGGACTTGCGACGATACAAATAACTCGCGAATTCGCAGAGTTTGGCATGAATAACTCACGAGAAAGAGAACATTCTGGTAACAGTCGTTATTAGTTTTTCTGCATAAAACAACGAAAGTCAGACGTATGGATCTCAAACTTTCAACTACACTCATTACTCTTTTGCCGTCCATTAGTACTAAACCTGCCGTCTGGTATTGATAATGAACAGGAAGTAATGACTTGCACATCCCTGACACAATCTTTAAACCTATTAAAATATGTTTAGAGGTCATTTTGTAATATGCCATCGTTAATACGTTAAAGCCACTATTCAATCATTCTGTGAAAGCAAACACTTAAAAAAAAAATAATCAAATTCTGTACACCTGACCGAACATGATATAGTGTTAAATGCGACAAATAAATACCATTAGAACACATCGAACTTCAGAAATTTATGCTGTAACTAGCAAAATGTACACAGAAGAATATCAGCATATCACTTAATCTGCAGTCGAGAAAAAAACCATAGACACTATATGGAAAACGGATGTCTCTTCATTTAATTCACTTTTTAAAAGCACTTAATAATCGTTTTGAAGTACAATTTTTCATGGCTTTAAATGTTCCACTGTTATCAGAAGACACACATAACATTATGTAGCTGAGAATATTTTGAAACATTGTTAAATTTTGCCTTTAGCATACGTTAACGGGAAGTAAACTACATAATCGTTTCCAGTGTGAGTTTTCTTTCCGGTTTAAATAAGAACATTACTATGTCGATATAATTTTCTTATTTCTTGCCACCCCCCCCCCCCCAGTCACATCAACATCTTTTCCATATCATTTCACATCCGTTGCAAAATATTCCTTATAATTACAATAAAATCTGAGTTTTTAACACATAATCACTAACTATCACACACACGGGAAATATAAAGCATTAAGTTGTTATAGCATATGTAATGACCTTATGTCCGCCCGCCTTCATCAAACATTTCAAAAAGAAGTTGAAGTAACCACTATCAAATGTGCACGTACGTGTAATGGTAAATATGATTAGGGTATTGGTTTTTGCGTCGGTAGGAAAAAAAATCGACTTACTTCCTTAACTACAAGTGCATTTAAACTTCGAATAATTTCCGTTTATTCGTAAACATGTCAGCTTGCACTTTGAATACAAGTTATTATACTAAATGTTCACTCTCGCACAGTGCACGGATATGTGCTGCCTGCCAGTGTCGAAAGGATGACGCACTATTAGATTGTAAATATTTGAAAAGATCACCTACTGATCCCTTCAACATTGTACATAGAATTTCATAAGTTAAATATACACGTTTCGTGTAGCAGTGTTGGCGAATAATGCATATAGCATGTACTAAGTATTTTATTTCCATTATATACAATGAGAGTTCAATCAAAATATTTGCGCTGCATAGCCACACGCAGCGAGAAACCATTATGGCAACGTTATTTTGGGGGAAGGGCAGTGACCAGAAGATGACGCATTATCTTCATAATTTTTTGACATTATTTTGTTCTTAATTTCACATCCCCCTTAATTTCTGTTATTTAATTATATGTATCACGTCATTTTTTTAATATCACTGATTTGTTCAATTCGTATTTCATACTCATTTTGTTTAACAGTGTCCTGTGAAGACCATTTTTTTAAATATGTTCGATGTTGTATATTGTGCAACTGAACATACATCTCTATTTAAAAGTGAATTAAAAATGTGAATAAAACTTGTACTTTGTACACCACTACCTAACCGTATTAGCCGTAGCCATATATTCACATAAATTATCAAAATATCATATCTTTCAAACCATGATGTGAAATAACGCTAGAAGATAAAACACAGTATGACATTCATTGGGCACCATACATATCCATATCATATCACATGTTCATAATATCATAATATGATAGATATCTCTTCATATTTTATCAATATCTTTATCGTATCATGTATCATACGATATCTCTCATATCATATATCATCAAACATATCATATCATATCATATCATATCATATCATATCATAATCATATCATATCATATCAAATCATATATCATATCGTATTATAAAATATAAATCATATTACATCCATATCAATATCGTATATCCATATCAATATCATTATCATATCATAGCGTATTTTATCATATCATATACATATCATAATCATATCAATATCATATCATATCATACATTCATCATCATATCATATCATATCATATCATATCATATCTCATATCATATCATATATCATATCACGTATCAATTATGATTATTATACATAATCAATATATCACAATCACATCATTTAACATTATTTCACAATGTATCGTATAACGTATCATATATCATACGATATCACCTCAATATCATATATCATATCATATCATATCATACTTCATATCATATCATATATCATATCATATCATATCATATCATATACTACATATCATATCATATCATATCATATCATATCATATCAATATCATATCAATCATATCATATCATATCATATCATATCTATCATACCTTATATATCATATTATACCGTATAATATATCATACCATATCAATAATCATAATCACATCATATAATAATATTCCTCGAACATATACAACCCTTTTTGCACTGTTTGTACAAATTATAACATACAAGGTGTTACATGGTACTCGTAATGAAAAAATACTTTATGCCAGACTGAAATTTAGAAGTTAACATTTGTCTGAAGTCCCTTCTTGGTGTCATATATTTGACATTTTGATGTTGACTTTAAGGCGCTGTATTACTACGATTAGCGTCCCATCTATAAACATCACACACCCAGCGTGTTTTCTAATAAACCGCGGCATGTGTAACTGGACAAAATCTGCGGCCTAGCATGGGTCTCCGTAGCCTCTTTCTCAGGCGTTAATAGAGTTATCATCCCAGGTAAGTGTTCCAAGTATAACTATAATGTTAAGATTAGGCACCGTTAACTTCCATCTTGATGGGTCTTGCCGATAATGCAGTGAGAGTAGTTTGAGAACTAAGACTATTTTCCAATGTAATTCATCTTATGCGCTGCGACATAGGCCTATGGATCTACTTTGAAGGAGGTCTATTCATATATGTTCTGTACATGTATACAGAATATATATGTATCTATTTATTAATTGTATTGTGTATCAAATATACATATATCTATTCATTGCATTTTAAAGCTATGTTATAAATAATATAGCTATACGTAGATCTATATATCTTGTAATAAATGTTATATATTTATATGTAATATATATATATAATATATAATAGATATAATATATAATATACATATTATATTTAAA
>JZLH01S0469189.1:66901-89652 GCA_001188425.1 Eucidaris tribuloides | reverse complement strand
TATGTCACCGTAGCAATGTCGAATTTATAGTAATTTGTCGTAGGACAATTGTTGCCTTACGGAGCAATTGTCGTTGGAAGCAAATGTCACAGGAGCAATGTCGCCGCGCATTTGTCGCCAAGAACGTGTTGTCGCCGGAGAAATTGGCCGCTCGCACATGTCGTACTGGCATTTGTCGCAAGCCAAAAATGTCCATAGTTTGTGCCCTCGGGAGATATTGTCGCGGGCAATTCGGCGCCTCCCCCGGGATTTGTCGCCTTAGGAGCAATTGTCGCGGAGCAAATGTCGCGGGCATTGTCGCTGGCGCAATGTCGCTAGTTGTCGCACTTGGGACTTTTATTGGGTGTTTTTTTTTTCCGCGGGCAAATGTCGTCGGAGAAATGTCTGGAGAATGTCCGGCGGAGCATATGTCGCTGCAGGGCATTGTGCGGAGAAATGCGCCGGAGATTTCTGCCGGGAAATGTCCCGGAGATTTGTGCGGGCTATCGCGTTTTTTTTTTTCGGGCAATTGTGGAGCTTTGTCGCGTCGGCGCAATTGTCGAGGATTTGTCGCGGAGCTTGTGCGGAGCATTCGTGCGAGCAATGTCGCCGGAGGAATGTCGCCGGGGCATTTGTCGTCGGAGCATGTCGTGGAGCATTTGCCGACGGGCAAGGTCGCCGGGCATTTGATCGCGGAGCATAATGTCGCGGAGCATTCTGTGCATTTTTCGGGCATTGTCGTTCGGAGATTTGTCGCGGAGGTGTATGGACATATAGAATTTCTGAAACCATTATGCTGTAAATGCAATCATTTTATTGTTTATGTCTAAGATTTTCATAAATCTCGCGATTTCTGTATTTCGTGTTCGCCATCCCGAACGCCATCTTGGTGCGGTCACTTCTTGCACGATGTGGCTGGCGGACGATTTACTTGCCAAAGGTACAATACGCCAGTTGGCTAGGTACAAATTTGCACGGATGTTGTTACGAAATCGCGGCGTTTTTTTCACCAGAACAAATGCAAGAACCATATCGCCGCTCACGGCCGCCTAGCGTGGAGAGGCTATTTGCTCTTGCAGTACGGTGTAGTGCGTGGCAGTACGTGTAGTGCTGTGCACAGTAGTGCGGCCATTATCGATTCGTTTGCATCATGGCTAATAACACTGAAATAATTTTATTTTTTATAACAACTTTCGGCTACGGGGGGGGCTTTGACGAAGGTCGCGTTCCGTCAACGCGACGGACGTGGCGCTCCGCGCCCTTTCGGCATACCGGGGGGGGGGGCTTTGGACGATCTTCGGTTAACGTCACACATTAACGCGATCCCACCTTTCGGTAAGCTTTTGTCACATGGTATTATATTGTATAGGTTTGGAAATGATGTTATATTACATTTACGAATCGTGTCAATTTGATGAAAAGAATGTTATTATTAAGCTCTCTGATCATGATAATTTCTTTGGGGGGGTCATGGCACCGCCAACCCCCCCCCCCATCTGTACGCCGTGCTCACCGCACTAGGGAAAAAAAGTTTGGGGGGTTACTTTAGCACCCTTGCATGTCAATGCAGCACCTTAACGGGTGCAATTTTGAAACTTGACCATGTTCCACTGAGAGACCTTAAGTGCACTTTAGTATCTTTAAGGGTTGAAGATACATGTTATTAAAGATCGGTGCCTTCGTCGCATCATTATATTTCAATGTATTGGAAGTAATATGAGAGTAAATGTTAGGATGTTTGCAATGGTTTTAACTATCTTTGAACTGAGAAGAGAAGGTCCTGCCTAAAGTATGGGGTGTTCTCTTAACTGTTTTGAGATTAAGTGCGCTTCTTCTCCCGGATGTGGTATTCTTTCTGATGACCGCGACATGAGTGAATCTGGATTTTGTGTGTGTTTTGTTGGCGTCTTCCAACATTGAAACGCTTCCTGAATATGAATGATTACGATGCAGAATTGAGCCTTCAAATGCTAATGATCAGGTCCTTTGTAGGCTTTCACAATTGAAGGTGTTTATGATTTGATGAATGCTTAGAGGTGCTCTGGATGTAATATTGGACATGCCTTCAGATGACTGCGACGTCGAGTGTGCCTGCTCTCGAGAGGGAGGACAACAGGCTTATTGAACTGTTTTTATTAGTCAATTACTGACATTTGCTTTTTTTTTCATTGACTTAATTTTTATTAAAGTTCCGTGGAATAGTGATGACTTCCCAGATGGGACATTTTCTTTTCTTTTCAAGTAACTTTATTATTTGTTGTCGTTCATGGAAAGCTGATGTCATTTTGCAATTTTTTTTATGACATTGTTTGTTTATGGCTGTATCAGCTGCCATGACTGCTACATGTAACTTCATGTTTTTGGAAGTTGGAATATGTAGTCATATTGTACATAATTTTACCTTTTTAAAAAATTAGTATGGTATTTTTAATTTTTTAGTTCCAGACTTTTTTGCCGTAGTTGGTTAGAAGACCCTCAATCAATTGTCTTTGGTTTTGTTGTTATTTGCATATTTTGGCAAGGGAGGGTACGCTATTTGACATCACAATTAGGACATGTTATAAAGTAATGTTTTAAGTTGATTCATAATGCCTGAAATAGCGCGGGTGCCACACACACACACAAACACACAATACACCACACAACACACACACACCATACATAAAACGCATACACTACCTCATTGGTGTTGAATTTGTTGGGGCGTGCTGTTATGTCTTGCATTATACATGGCAAATCTAACTAGCATGGTCGATTATTACTAGTGGATCGCCCCCCGATTTTAAAAACTTGGGGGGGGTTATTTTTGTAATAGGCAACCTATTTAAGGATTAATGTAATTGGAATAGGGATGAGGGAGATTTAAGAAGTTTCACTTTGATAAAAACATATGTTTCGGGGTGTTTTCCCGCGCGGGGTCTTTTATTGCGCTTCCCCCCGGTGTTTGCCGGTTCCCACCCCACCCCTTGTTCATGAATCTCGCGCCTGATCTTTGCTTTTTTCATTCAAGGCTCCACTTAGGCACGGTTTATGCTATTGGTTTCCACAGCCATCAGAGCAGGTTGCAGTGACTGTCAAGTTGACATGATATCGTTTATGGCGGTCGGATTCACCAATGTGGGAGCAGTGCTGTATTCATTGCAGAAATTGTATGAGTGAGTTAGCGTTCAGGTATGCTTTGTGCACCGACACTGCGTAGTATTTTTCAGTGTATTTTCAATGGTACATTGTGTAGGTTGTTTGATGCTTGATTTGTGGTTGGCATGCGTGATCTTGTACGACATTTTTTTTCATGGGGGTGCGAGTTTTGGAACGTCTGTGCCGTACCACTAACGGTGAGCGCCGGATGAGACATGATAAAGGGGCGTATTGGTTCGTGGCTACGCCAGTGGTCTTATATTGGTTGGGAAGATTCTGCGTTCGATCGGCTTTCGGTATTCCGACCATCCATCGGTTTGTAGGCTACTTTGACACTGATTTATTAACGAGAGGTTGTGAGAGTTGCAGATGACCTGGGTGGACAAAAATGTGGTACATAATTCTAGCTGAATACAGTAATGCTTTACCATTCAGTATGTACACAGCCTTAAGGCATAACATGTTTCGTTGCAAATTGAATACATGTTTTTTGCTACGTGTCTTTGATACGTGGTTGAATAAGCCCTGAAAAATTGTGGTTAAATGATCATTAAGTGTTTTATTTAGTGAATCATTGAGATTCAACATAGATGCGTTTTTTGCGCTTTCCTATGGCTGAGATAGAATGTGATGTTCTGAATTTTACTAGGGACAGCATAACTGTCTCGAATTTTGTGTTGTGTGTTTATTTGTCCAAACATGTCAGACTGTAGATAGAAAGTTCGACAATTTTTTACGGGTTTCCACAGTGTTATATAGTGTTTTAGAAGTGTTGTATGTAATGGGGACAAGTAAATTTGAGAGGGTATGACTTTTCGATCCTATTTGCATACATTTCAACGCAAATCACTGCCAGACGTTGGGACTGTAGTGGCAGGCCATTTATCGTGATTTTCGTGTCCATCAGTGGTATTTTACAATTATGATTATTGATTTATTACTAACATAATAGGGTTTGTTCTCCTTATTGCATGTGCGCAGTTTTGAGACTAATTTAGCGGTTATTTATAATGTCGCTTGGACCAGTACGTTGTAGAGGTCAACTACCGGGGCTTTCCGTGTGACAAAAAATATTTTATGGTGGCTGGATCAGTCGTCTTATTCGTATTCTTGGCTACCACGATATGCCCCTCTCGCACTTACGATCCCGTATGCAATGACGAATCCAATTTCGAGACGATATTCGGTATGTTTCGCGTTGCCAAGACTGGAGCGGCCCTTTTTACAATTTTAAACTCGCATACTTTGTCTTTCTACTAGAAATTTTATGTTATATCAGTGTACTTGATCAGGGTTAAACGAATACAACTCAATTGAGCAAGCTCTGGCACAATTGTGGTCATGACCTTTTCTTCTATATAGTGACGTGCATGAAAATTTGTCGATGTTGTGGTTCGCAAGTTAGATTGATACGATTACATATTGGCTCACTTTATCAAGCGACTAGGTGTCTATCGGCACGCGCTGTACCTGCTCCTTTGAACCCTGTCGCTGAACCTCGAACTTAAATCTTGAGCGTGCTAGTGACCGTGTTAGTCAGCCAGGGCCATCAAGACAGACCAGACCGAACCGAAGCGAGATCAGCCAGAAAGGTGTCCGAGACAGCAGTAGTTCCGAGACCGAGATCGCACGATTCGAGACAAAGGACCAAGCAAGCGGTTTCAATTGACACTTATTGTGCTTTTTGGGATACGTTGTTGTGACCTAGTCATTATTGCCTTTGGTCTTGATTGTCTGTAATGGTTTTTCGCTTTGATAATTACAGCTATGAGTTCTATTTAAATTATTTTTTTGTTTATTTGTGTTAACATGTAAATGTCTCCGTTTAACGAATTGGCATCTACGAGTATGTAGTACTTTGTATACGATGAGAAACAATTTTTAATGGTCTTTGTTTCATGGCTCATTTGCTGAGCTACTGAAATTGCCAGATCGATAAAGACTAGGTGTTGTTATCATTTTTTCTTCATATACTTTTTCTTCTTTCTTGATTTTAATTTCTTTCTTTTTTTCTTTTTTTTTTATTCTTCTTTTTCTTTTTTTTCTTTTATTTTTTTTGTATTTTTTTTAGTTCATTTACCCTTTTTTTTTCTGTTATTGCTATCTTTTGTTATTCATTTTATTCTTTGTATTGTTTTTTTTCATTCCGCTTTAAATTTGTTTTTTGTTTTTATTTCTTTCTTTTTTCTCTTTTGTTACTTTTCTATTTATTTTCTTTCTCTTTTCTTCTTCCTTGGTTATTATCATTTTTTTCTTTTCACTTTTTCTTTTTATTATTGGTTTATGTTTTTTTTATTTTTGTTTAATCTTTTTTTTTTTATTTTGGGTTACTTTGTTCTTTCTTTTTTTTGTTTATTTTTTGTTTGCAATTTTATTTTATTTTTTTTCTTTTTCTAGCCTTTCCTTCTAGTCTTATGGTTTTTTTTTTTGGTTCTTCCTTTATCTTTTTATATTTTATTCATTTTTTTTCATTTAGTCTTTCCTTGTCTTCTTCTTTCTTTTTTTTTTTTTCTTTCTTTTTCTCTTTTATTGTTTTTTTTCTTTCCCTTTCTTTTCAATTAATTTTTCTTTCTTTTCGCTTTTATCTTTTTTTCGTTCTTTCATTGATGTGTGTATTTTTTTCTTATCGTTTTTAAATTTCTTCTGCTTCTTGATGTCAATTTTCTTTTTCTTTTTTTCTTTGTTTTCGTCCTTGTTTTTTATTATTTCTCTTTGTATTCTGTTTCATTTGACTTCTTTCTTCATCTCTCCGTTTTTTTTTTTCGGTCTTCTTTGTTATTTTTTTCTACCTTTTTGATGGTATTAATGTTCGTTCATACTTTTCTTTTTTTTTTTACCATGTCTTACTTCAATGTTCATTTATAAAGGACACCATGATATTTGGCGTAGAGACACATTGTCGGCATATTTAATGTGTAGAAGTCTGTGTTAAAAATGTTTTGCTAGCCTTACAGTGTGCCTCAAAATGTGGAGTGAAACCGTCCTTTGGCAATGAGAAATATTTTGTGACATGATGCTTATCAGTTCAGGAGCCTCCTTTGATACTGTTGTTTTGTTCAATTTGCTTGTCTTAAAGCCCAGTTTAGTTTTGGGGAATTTGTTTGTTATTTGAAGCTTTATGCCCAGTCTTACCTGATAATGATTCTGATGATCTTTGTTTTTTTTTTATGAATTTATGAAATGTCGGGGGGGGACCCCGAATTTGTTACATTTTTTACATTATAGATCAAGGGTTAATAGGCGTTATGTTATCGAGTTTCTCATTGAACTAACTGGCTTTAATCTTGAGATATGTTATTTAATTAACATGGACAGTTTTTTGCTTTGAATTTGAGTCTGGGTACGAAACGAAAGAGACATGGTCAAATATTCACATGTTTGGAATATACTACTCCTGACTGTATTATCTCCGAAACTTAAAGAGTGGAACAGGGGGTTTAACAACAAGGTCAGTCCAAACGTTAATCTTCATAAAGTTCAATAAGAACACGTATATTCGGAAATATCAGTCTTTTTCGTTTGTGAGTTTGTTTTTGCTGAGTGTTTAATATTCTATTTTTCTTTGTCACGTCGACGCTCCCGATTTTTGGCCATGGACGAGTGCATTTGACTGCAACCGTTAATTAGAGAGACTTGCCAGATACGAGGTATATGTCAGTTATGGGTCAACAGTCGTGAAGTAGGTTACAATTTAATCGTGAGTTATTGTTTGCAAATACGTAAGTTTGTCGGTCAGATCCACTAAGGAAAGTGCTAGAATAAGTGGTCATTTGAAGGTTCCCCGGTTTCAAGGTTAATAATCCCTAATTAGTTCGAAAACGGATATTTTAATTGACTTTTATTCATCTCAGTTCCATATTTTTCTGATTGTATACTGAATGATACGAAGGAAGCACATCTTCAAAAAATCTAGTCCAAGGATTATTTATGTTAATTTAATTTTTTTTTGGTGGTGTGTACTGTTTGGACGACTGATGTGTACCTTTTGGACCGAAATTTTCCTTGACTGTAAATTACAATGATCATTTATTAGTGGGGGCTAAAAGAAGTCTAACATGCACACAGCAGCGATCTGCCATTACCACGGACACCAGACAGAAAGACCACACACCAATGCACCGCCATGGCACAAAAACATACACCATCTCGCCCAGACAATTACATAATGCATTCAGAGACACTGTCACGCACGTGTGTGTACCACGTCCGCAGCCACCTCATCACTTACACACCATACGAAAATACCGCAATGCCACACACAATACCCTATCATCAAATACCCACACTACACTCTCTCCCTATCTCTAAGACTTATTATCAGTCACACACACCAAAACACACAACCCAAACAACAAACATAATCCTATGTTATCATGTATATACAACTCAATCAACCCGCATAACTACACAGTGGAAATTCATGGACTATGAATTGATTTATTTCTTTGTGTTTTTTTGTTCACTTGCCTTGTTTTCCACTCTATTTCTTTTTGTCTTTTCGAATAGCCGATCAGTGTTATAATGTTGGTGGTCAAGTCAATACTGCTCTCTGATTGGTCTTTCCGGGGATGAATGTGGGATGTGTCTTTTGGACGATAAAATGGATTTTGCTTTTGACCGATGATTTTTGGTGTTTTCTTTACACTTTGCCATTCAGAATTCAGAAGTTGTTAGTTAGTGTTATTGGCTATGAAATGAGTAGTAATGCCAAACTCATTTTTTGACGAATGGATGTGTACTTTGGGAACGAGCTCTTCGTTTAGTGTGGGTTTAGTTTTGAACTTAATGATGGGTTCGACATTGTTCGAATGGATCTGTTTTGTAGTTTTGTGCAATGGCTGTTAATTTGAAATGTTAATACTTTAAAAGGGCTGAGCGATGACATTCCTTTCTTTTTTAATCCAATCCCATATTTAATGTTTTACATTAGCTTTTACTTTATTGTATATTAGCGACAGTGTAGGTCATCGCAGGCACATTTATATGTTGTTTAGATATTGATACATTTTATTAATTTTTTTGCTGCTAGATGGGCGCGGTCGTGGCCTCGCGGCACTTTCGAATTCAATGGTGTTGGTAATTGGTATTGGGTAAGCCGTTGGAGGTTTCTGTTTTCCTGATACTGTCGGTGTATGTGGTTAAAATTGTTTCGCAATTGTTTAAATCGCTAGCGGAAAGGTAAACTTATATTTAGCGATTGATAATGTCATTTGTTTTATTATTTTATTCGCTCCACCATTATAGGCAGTTCATATGTATTCTTTGCAGTCCATAATTATTTATTATCTTTATTCATTTTTATGTATTTTTAACAACAGTTTGTCTGACACTGAGCTTGCAGAGGTTGCGTTTATTGGTAATTTGCAGACTGTTCAGGTTTATGTTATCATTATAGCTAAGTTAAACCAAGGGTGTGTTCTGGGTGTGTATGGGTGACGTTCACCTCCTCCCACCTCTCCCCCAGGTGAGGATTAGGAGTTGGCCTGACAGGCAAAGATTTGCATCCTTTTCTGCTTTATGTTAATTTTTTTTTTCAACCTTAGTTCACTCCCATATGTGCAGCCCTGCTATTTTTTCCTCCCTCTTACATGTGCACTTGCCCAGCCCAACCGGGCTTCTTCCTTGGAATGGATTACACGTTATATGGTACCCATGAAGAACATCACAATTTAATACTTTATGAACAGGTCTATTGGTCATACGCTCATGTGGTGGGATGTGCTTTTGTGTGTGTTATGTATTGATTATGATTTGATATGTTATGGTTGTAAGATACCTTTTCTGGCTTTTTCTGTTGATCAGCTTTTGTTCTCGTTGCCTAAGCTAGGAATGGTCAAAATGGGGCTTGGCCCAGTGTCTTGGCCAGCTTGTTGAGTAGGCGTCATGTTGGGTGGATGGGGGACGGGTACCGAGGTAAATGCGCTGCCTGCTCAAGGTTTCATACTATAGAGTGTTTCTATTATAACCGTCTTATTTCCATGCAGTCATCTAAAGGTATTTTTCACATATATATGCAGTATATAGGTTGTTATGGGTTGTTTCCCACCAATCGGGTTAATGCCCAGGACCACTTTTGACTATACTGTTAAAAATATTAAATTGTTGTTGTAAATTATGCAGCCTGGACTGCCAATCCTGTTACGTCAGCCGAGATCTTTTGATTGAGTGTTTTAATATGTTGTAAAATCACTTTTGTAAGTGTGTCATAAGTGTTCGGTCTCTATGTTTGACACCAATATTACATTATATAAACGTTTTGTTTAGTGTTTGCAACATATAATGTAAAACTGTGATAAATTTGTTATAAACCCTATGATAATTTATTTGTTTATTTAGTACACCCACCCCCCTTATGCGGCTCAATATACACCGGCGCGCAGGGTGGAGAGGCGGCTGGTATGTGTAGAAGATGAGAGTGTCTCGAGCGGTCTCTATGTCCCACGCTCTGATCAGCGTGCGTATCGCGTGCTGTTCTAAATTTTTATGACGCTGCCCGCAGTTACGTGACCCTGTGATTGGCAATCTCGCGCGTCAAGGGGAAGATGTCTGTCCGAAGCTTTGCCTGTGCGTCGCGAATCTCGCGTTAATTATCTAGAGCCTGACTCGGTATTCATCAGCGGGACCTAGAACCTTCTGACTCCATCACTTAAACTCGGACATATAGCTCATGTTCGTAGCTCTCACGAAACGTTTTTATGACTACACTCACGTCCCTCTACACTTGACTTCGTCTGAAATACGTGTCACTGCATATATGTTATTACAGACATATAGTGTTTGCTAATACTTTTTACTAGAATAGTTCTGAAATATGGAATATGTACATGTTACCAAAATGTTATTTTTCCCCATGAGCATCGATATTTTTCTTAGAATTTTTACGATCCTCTGCTCGGAACATGTATACGATTTTAGGTGTGGAGCTAATTCATGAGATATCTATATTCTAACTTTAACAAAAAAAAAAAAAAAAAAAAAAAAACTACGGGCGTATGCTTTTAGTTAATTCAGACTTCGTTTCGTTCCTGTTCTTACACAACCTACATAATTTACTTCTGAAGTAGATGAAGAGATGCATTCATATCTTCGCATTCACCCAGTTAGACGAGCGCATACAGAACCTTATTAAGAGGAATTTAGTTTATACCATGTATCATTAAGAAATTTTGGTTTTTTCTTGAAGTAAATTCAAATATCATTTGATCCACGTTTGATGGCGGTAACGGTTCAATATCAGAGATCTTGTCAAATATTAATTATAGTTAGTGATACCGTCGTTATGAAAAGTCTTGCACTTTATCGTGAAGTTTCCTTGTAAGTTAAGCCCTCTCATATGTGATGGCGTATGAAAAGTTTCAGAGAATAATAATACACATAACTACGGACGTGCGATAATTTATGTTTGGCAATACGTTGCGCTTCGCTTACGGATTAACTTCATATTCATTTAGAAGTGTAGTATACCAACACAATATCCACTCCCTTAACAAAATGTCAATCAGATGAATTTATTTTATGCAACATAGTACATATATTTTAGCTGCTGTCTGTTAGGTTTCGACTAGCGACTTTCAACACATTCCTCGTTCCAGTTGTGACATATAGCTTACTATGAACAATCAATGAAATCAACAATGAATCATATTTGATTAGTTTATTGCATGAAAAAATCGATAAATAAACACACTTTGGTGCATTAAGACCGTTTTCACACGCACTATGTTTGTATAAAAGGTTCCATCTTTCTGGTATAACCATCACCTGACCATGTTTACATGTGTGTACTGCTTACTCAGGTTTACTTTTGACAGTTAGGATATATATTATGCCTTACACTATTTACAAAGCGGTACATGTATGGCTTGAAACCACTCACTCCACACACACACACACACACACACACACACACACACCACAGCACAAACGACACACACACACACACACACACACACACACACACACACACATCACACACACAACACACACACTACACACACACACACACACCGAACCACACAGCGCACACGTTCACAAAGCCGTACAATACATGCTACATACATACATACACGTAGACAACATGCAAATATGTACATTGTACACTCTTTATTGAGCAATCGTTCTGACCCCCCAAGATGTATTTGCCTCATTTACGCCACTGTGTGTGACGGGTTTCTGGGTAACGCCTACCACTAATTGATTGCAAAAGAAATAGTTTCTTTGGCATGACAATAAGTACAGCGTCTCCTAATCAAATACTGAATCCAAAATATCGAGCGTGTGTCATTTTCAGCCTAGCTTAATCAGTCATACACTTCGACTTGATTGCGATTCCCTCCTCCCTTACAAGATAAGACATCACCCACTCCATGTTGCACACAGGTAAGGAAGCCCCATAGGGATAATTGTTAAAAAACCATTAACTTTGAAAATTCGCTTAAAAATCAGAGATTTAATTAGGAAGATTAGAATCCAACATCCTATGATAGGACCAATTATTCCTCAATGAATTGATCTCATGGAGCTATAGGGCTGGCAGCGTTTCTCAAGGAAATTATCCGGCGACAATAGCTCCGGCGAGAATTGCTCCTACGACAATTGCTCCAGTGACAATTGCTCCGCCGACAATTGCTCTTACATTTGCTATTGCCGTTTGCTATCTATTGAGTATCCCAATTCACAATGCATGTTTGCTTCCATACACTGTAATTTTTAATTTTTATAGCCTACTATAAATGATAAATTAAATCTCTGTTTGTGAACTATCTATAGGGTTTTGTTTGAAATTTTGCCGGTTTCTGAACATTTATGTACGTGTACAAGTATTCACATTGTCCTGACTTGAATTATTCTTAAACAAGGTGCTCACAATGTTAACTAATGTCTTTAATAAGATTACTTAGAGATTAAAACTTACTCATATATTCTAAAATTCGTAACACTTTGAAAAAAACTATTCAATTTACGGCGCACGTTTGTAAGGATGTCTATGACGCAAGCACCTGTATTGTTCTCGTCTGTATACACATGATCGATCAGCTAACAAGACATAGTTCGGTTAACTGGATGTAACATTCTCAGGCCAACTATATACGAAATCCCCTTTTTCACTTAGATTTGTGTCATTTAGATTAAAAAAAAATACTCAATTAGTTCACCGGATTGCTCAGCGTTAGAATCACAATAGTAACCTTTTGCATAACACAGAACAGTAATGCGAACGGAGTGAAAACAAAATGCCTTTGAAATACTGAAATTTAGTTCTTTACTTTCTGAAGTATAAAGGGTTACTTTTTTATAGGATATGACATAGAACTTTTTTTTATTTTAGCAGAGCCAAATGTACGTTAAAATCATAAGAATAACCTTGGAATTTAGATTTACAATTTACCTTGGAATTTACAATCTTCTTTTAAAGAAATTAGAACGACAGTGTATGGGGGAAAACATTGTTAATAAATAGATTACTAAATAGATTACTAAATAGATTTTCACTTTTTCAAAGCACTTAACGAAAGTTTCGTGTCACAATTTTTTTCTGGGCTTCGTTTTGAGAACTTATCAATGACACCAATAGCAGGCAGAACCATATAGCTCAGATTTTTTTAAACTGGAAACAATGTTTATGCCTTTAACGATTAAAAGAAAATAAGTATAGGCCTACTCTATGTAAAATTGAGGAATGCCCTGAAACAAAAGCTTGTACAGAATTTGAATCACCACCAACAAAGAATATTGTTGAAGACAATGATGGGAAAATGTGGCTATACTGAAGTATCACGTGACACAGATTACAACAATGCAATATTCAGTTTGAGTAACGGACTAACAAGACAAAATGCCTACTAAACAATGAAAGGGAGAGCGAAAGGAGGTCAAATAACTACGAACAGTTTACATTGTGCTGAAATAAATTTACATTTTAAGCAATACCAATCATTAATCCCATGACAATACCATTTAACCTTGTTCTTGCAACATAACGGTAATCATATCTGTAATGTCACTTTCAAGAAAGTCCCAGAGACTTGGATTAGCATGACTAAGCATGATCTGAGCATAGAATGGAATTGTGACAAGGAGTAAATTAAGGTTTCTCACTCAATTTTGTATTTTGCGATTGACCAAAAGTCACCCAAGCATTTGTTGCCGGAGTAATTGTCAGCGGAGTGCTTGTCGCCCTAGAAATTGTCTCACATTTAGAACAAATGTCATCGGATCTTATGTCGTGGGAGCAATAATTGTAACTGGATCAATTATCGAAACTTTGGAACATAATTACGTTAGAGCGATTGCCGTATGAGCAATTGTCACACCATAATAGCAAATGTCGGAGCAATTGTCACCGGAGCAATTGTCGTACATTTGAATTAAATGTCGTCGGAGTAATTTTCGCACCTTAGGAGCAAATGTCGCCGGAGCAAATGTCGCATGAGCATTTATCGCACCCTAGGAACTATTGTCGCCGAGCAAATGTCGTCGGAGCAAATGTCGTCGGAGCAATTGTCGCCGGAGCAATTGTCGCCGGAGCAAATGTCGTCGGAGCAAATGTCGCACCTTAGGAGTCAATTGTCGCCGGTAGCAAATGTCGCCGGAGCATTTGTCGCCGGAGTAAATATCGTCGGAGCAAATGTCGCCGGAGCATTTGTCGTCGGAGCAAATGTCGCCGGAGCATTTATCGACGGAGCAAATGTCGCCGGAGCATTTGTCGCGGAGCAAATGTCGCGGAGCATTTGTCGCATTTTTCGGAGCAATTGTCGTCGGAGCATTTGGCGCCGGAGCATATGTCATGGAACCGCAAATAGATCCCAAGAGGATGGCTGACTTCGTGTTGTAAGCTGCACTTTCGGACAGGCCAAGATCCTATATAGATTAGGATAAAGAAAAAAGAAAAGAACACAAGCGAAATATGACATCTATATATAGCTCTACTGATATAATGTTTGTTCTTGTTGCAATTATTTTGGAATATACCCTGTTACGATCAATTCACAACCGAAAAGATGAAAAAAAATGATACCAATATTTGATTTGACAAGTATTTATTATATGGGGTATTTCCCCTTTAAACTTAAGACATAGAGTCTACAAGAAAACTTTCACAATCTTTCACAATGATCGTACAAATAAATATTAACTTACAATGCTAAAGGATACTGTAGTCGAATGAATCCACGGTTCCAGTTGATACCCAAGTAGTAATCCGATCCAGTATTCCAAATTATGATCGCAGTATATTGGTCCAAATGTTGAACGGCTGAATAGCAGATTTTTGGGTAATCAAGTCCAAACAGATGATCCAAGATGATCCCGATTAGTAGAAGTCCCAATGGCATGAATCCCAATGGCAGAGTGTAGTAGGTATTCCCGACGAAATCAGTGTTGAACATAAGTTCACAATTGCAGCCAAGATGATGTTATAATTCCAAAATTAATCCACAGGCTATCTCAGGTAATAAACAGGCAGGTCCACACACAAAACTCTCCTATTTAACTCCACAGGTTGTGTATCGTGCCAAGGTTACAATAAACTCCAAATGCAGGTTACTATAACACATGTGACTTGAGTTAAGATGACAGAAACTCTGAACTCATGTCCAAAAACATCCTGTATTTATACTACAAAGTTGTACTTCTAGAATCATCAGTCCATGTCCAGAATATTCCATTCATAAATAACCTGTTTACAACATTAGCCTAAAGGTCACTGAACTCACTAGTATGTTCACAGGAAATGCCTCCTTTATCATGCTAATTAGCTGACACCTGGGGAGTTACATTTTTTCTATGTAAATTACACCTAGCCCAGAACATTCCACAACTGTCTAGACAGTAAAGATATTTCAATGTTGATTTCACCAGCACATAAACTGCATCTAATTTACTGTGTCTAATTTAATGGCTACATGTATAGTATCAACTGGCAATAATACAAATTTATAACAACCCACTACAATCGTTCTCGGACACGGTCATTTGATGACAGACAAAACTGCTCAAATTTAGTTATCAACATTAAGAAAATATTTTGTACTAAATCATAATTTCTTTTACACTGTAAACAAAATCTCCCCCTTAATAAAAAGAAAAAGCAAAAGAAAGAACAAACAAAATGCACACCAAGAATTTCACACTGAGTGGCAGGTGAAGACGGAGGGGAAGGAATCCTCGTACTACGGGTCATGAAAGGGTGCATGGTACTAGTAAACGGATCGCATCAAGTGAAGGGGAGGGTAGGGGGAGCTGTTATATCTAAGGGAGGAAGTAGAGACAGAAGGTAATCGCCCGCATTGAAATGGGGGCAACATATTTTTTTTGCATCCAATGATTTGACAACTTGAAAAATCATAAAATGTAATGCAGAGACTATGCAAAAACAAACAAACAAATAGTCCTACAGATAGCCATTAAGTTTTACATCTTAACGTAAAACATAACTACACATAAAATACACTTCAGTTTTTGGCAAGCGCAGGCTTTTGTATCTCAATATTTGTGCGGAATATTTTGATATGTTTCATCACTCACTCGGCTCAAATGCAAACAATGGATCGACGCCTGCAAGGTGAAGGGGGGGGGGTATACTTCAACTTTGACTTTCTTCATGCCTAGGACTTCATGGAAAGCGAGGTTGCTCAAAGACGCAAATAGCCAAAGTTATATTTCATGATACCATTTCTATATCAACATTTTCCTGTGATGCGAGTATACACCTTCAACCATTTATAATATCTATGCCCAATGTGCAAGCGATTTTCCAATTTACGGCACAATGATTGATCCGATCTGTGAAAGATGGCATTGAAGCAACTGATTTACTAAAGGATACCCGCACCGTTTTCATTGCCGATAATCCGGACCTCGGGGGGGGGGGGGGGGGTGAGTCAAAACTAATCGCTGGTACACATGCCGTGACCAAATTATTTCCAGAACCTAAGGTATGCAAGAATCCAGGAATTTTACACGATGGAAAATTTGCATGGGAATTTTCAGGGAATAATTTCGCGGAAAGTATTGGGAATTTCGGCACTTTCGGCAACTTTGCATATTTTCGTTCATTTAACATTGAATGTCAAAAATTAATGAATGATTATTCCATCTAAGTACTGTAATATTTTCAGAAATGTCAATGATAGGAAAACATTTAAGATCTACTCTGTAACAAAGAAGAAAGGAGATGTACGATCAAATTCGTAAAGTCAATACAGTGAAATCTTGTATTCTTTATTTATAAAAGTCATAAAACAAACATTTCTCGACTTATACAATAAATTCGCTTTGTATTGCAATAATCAGTCCTCCATCCTGATTTGCAACTCGTTACATGGTACACGAACGTTACATGAATTAAGTAGTAAAAAGATGAGAAAGTCCACATATGTGAAATAAGCATTTCATAGATTTTTTCACTTCAGATGCCAAATACACTTGCACTGCACACATGTGATACAGTAGCATATCTTCAATGCATGTGTAACATGTAGTAGTATATCTCTCATTTGGGCTGATTTATCCTCATGAGAGGCCCAGCGAGCAAAAGAAAGGTAAAGACTATTTTATTCATGTATAAGAAGTGCTATACAAAAGATACTGATGAATTTTCAAAAAATTATAATAAATTATCCATTGAATATCTATAATGATAATGAAAATCCCAAATTTCCAGAGCCCGATGTGAATAATTCCTGAAACTTTCCATGAAAAACTTTCCAAAAATCCCGGAAATTTCGCAACCCTGATGCAACCTAAAACAGACACACCCTTATCAAGTTTTTCTCTGTGTGCAAAATAAACACCTAAACAAGTTTTGCCGCATGCTTCATTTTACACATTGTTGGCCCCCTAAACAAAGTTAGTCGCCAGAATGATGACCCCTAAACCAAGTATTTGTTTTACTTGCTAACAAGTAGGAACAAAACTATCTTTTTCATGGGTATATGCACGCTGCCTGTTAAAGTTTGTAGAATTCTGTAAAAACAGAGATCTAAAGTAGTAAGCTGTAAAGAAGTCTCATGCCATATGATTGAAAATCCATACAGGTAAAAACATAACCGCTAAATACGTTGACCAGTCTTTCAAAACCACCCTGTTTGTTGAAGAACGGTGTTTTTGATACCCTTAACGCTGGTCAGCCGAGCGCGCCCCGCGTTAATAACATGAAACAACACACACACACACAGGCCACATCAGACACACACACACACATACATTCACATCACACACTACACACAATTATGACACACACACACAACACACACAGCACACCCACAAGGGCACACACACACACACCCACACAATCCACACACACACACACACAACACCATCACACACACACACACACACACAAGCACACACCCCTTTCAGCGCGCTAGCATTATGATTTGGACTGCCCGCCATGTCTGCCTGGGGCATACACGAATATTGATAACATAACTTACACGAAAAATCTAATCTGTGGTTGATAATAACTAAATCAGGTCCGTGATCAAGCACAAATTTGCTTACATCCAGTAGGCTATGGTATAAAGCAGTCCAATTCTGTTCCCAGATTCACCTTTATCTTGCAACATTCGCAAATTGCAAATACTAAAATGTTTATTGCAGGTTATTCACATTAATCGGTCGGGCCATCTTAAAAGTTTATTAGAAACGACTACGTAATATTGAAGCACTATTATATACAGGGAGGTATCAATACGAATCAATTCATGATATGAATGTAGTTTCAACAATTCACTCGCAAATTTATAAAGGCCATGCTGGTTTTATTTTGCACACCAACAAGTTTTGGCTCAGATTTGATTCAGTTTTGGTATTCGTAACTTGGCGGAATTTTTGAAATAAAAACGATAAATCCGTTGAAATTGAGCGGTTTTGCTCAAGCTTAACTTTAACGGTTTCAGGTTTCAGGTAGCTGGGTGTCTAGAATTCATACATATTTCTATTATTATACCCCCAAAACGAAATTTTTTTTGCCGGCATGCCACCGTAAAGCAGAAACGCTTGCCGTGAACTATCAGCCTCTGAACTTAGGAACTTTGACCATAAAAAACCACAACTAAAAAAAAAAAAACAAGTGGGATACCTGTGTATTTACAGTATCTGCATTAGCAGTTAATGAGGTCGTTAACTATTATTTTATTTTCTATCGGTTTGCTCGCATTTATTGTTTATAATGAATAGCAAATCAAGTGGATCCGGCTTGTAAACAATACAGTTTCAGTCTGGTCTGGGCTTAGAAAGTAAAGCTGATTATTAAATGCAAACAAAAGTATCTACATGAAATAACATGTAATCAGCATTCGTTGAAACATTGGATCCATCCATAGTAATTTACCTTAACTTCAATTCTATCTACAGCAAAAGTTTGAAATTATGTCGGCGTGTGAACGGATGAAGTGAAGGATAATGAGGTGGCGAAGAGCGAAAGGGGAAAAAATTTAAAGGGATGAGTTAAATATATAAACACAATCTACACTGGCAGCTAAGTCCTACTAATTGATATTACTATTGACTACTTACTACTATCCATTACTACTATATACTACATCTACTACTACTACACTACTGACTACTTACTACTACTATACTAACTACTATACTACTACTAGTCTACATTACTGTAACATGTACATGTAGTATGTTACCTTATAACTGTACCTACTTGAATTTTTGGGATGAGTAGCTACAATAGGTAAGATTATGTTACTAAACACAACACATAAGGAAAGTAAGTTCGCCCCTTTTTCAACGATACAGTACCATAACTTTTTAAGGAAACAAATCTGGCAACATTTAGCAATGGGTATTTTTTAATTCTCATTGATAAGAGCTCTGTGTGAAAATTATGATTGATCCATTCAAGTCATGCATGAGTGAACATGCATTGAAGACAAACATTGTCACTTTTCACAGGAGAACATCTATTATGCCAAAATAACAGTAATTTATTTTTCAACTCAACATGACATGGTTTGCAAAACATGCGCCAATACATTTTGCTTGAAAAAATGTCCGATTTATTTATTTTTTTTTTTTTTCATAAACTATAATGGATTTTAACAGTTTTAATTAGGAAGGATGGGAAAAAAAAATTTTTGGTTAATTGAGTACACTAAACTGTAAAATATGGAGGAAATTTAGTGTCTGGGGAGGTGTAAGGGGGTCAAACTGATAAATGAATAGAACGCAAATAGCGCAAATTCATGTCACCAGAAACATAATTTGTCAAAATCCTGTATCACAAATTCCCGCGAAATGACGCTCTGTGATTTTTAAAAAGTGACATTTTATCCAGTTCAATAAGTGTGCCTTCAACTCAGCATGACTACGGACGGATCAATACACATTTCACACATGAATTAGATAATGATTGCAAACACTCTTTGCCACAATTATTTTGCTTCAAATGCTTAAACCATTCATGAAAAGTTAAGTATTGTTGAAAAAGGGGGAACTTACTTTTTGTGCTTGTTTATTTCTTCCATGAACAGTGTAGTCAAATTGGCTGCTTTCCTGAGGGCAGGAAATAAATTTAATTTTCCGGGCTACTTCAAGCCGCGATTTATATGAGTGATTTTAGATTATGTTAACATGAACCCATATGGAGAAAAAAGGAAGGGCTATTTTGTTATTTTTAGGTGGGTATTATTGTTATTTGGGGGGCTTAAATCGCCCTCAACCCCAGTGCATTTCCCTACACTGCAAACAATCTGTCAGTTTCCAAGGAAGTTTTTCTGCTGACTCTGTAACGAACATTGTTTGTAATTGGACATCTAAACCCCCAAAATTATTTGTTTTGAGATTGAATGATTACCCATAACGCTGATAGCATGTCTTTATAATTTAGAGTGGTTTTGTTCTCCGCCTACAAGAAAAGTGTGGGTGCTGCGCACCCTCAGCAATCCAACTTTCCAGGGCCGGGTACGGTCACAGGTTGATTGCCATTTTGACTGATGGCTATCTATTTTCTACATGCCGCGTCTCTCCTGGCCGACGTGAATACAGGGGCGTAGCTAGCGGGGGGGGGGGGACGGTGCCGCCCCCCGCCCACCCACAATTTTGTGTGCGCCCCCCCCCCACAAAAATTATGACCGGAAAAATTTTGACCTGGGTATTTTTGAAAAAAAAAAATCGTCACCTCTCTCCCCACCCCCCCCCCCCTTCCCCCGCTGAGTGAGTTTTTGGCGGGGGGTGGCGCGGATTTATTTCCTGCACTCATAGAAATTGGCCGTCTTACCCTTATGCATTTCCTCCACTCTATCTGTATCGGATGCATCCTCTTCACCCTCAATCTAAACCCCCACTACTGCTCCTCCTCCACTTAATTGCTTCTTCATGTCTTCGTTCGGGCTCGCGCCCCTTCCCCTCGTGAACACGCCACATCAAAACTAGTGGCCCCATTCTCACACATGATCAGCATCGCCTCCTCAACGACGATCCTACCAACACTCTATTCGCCTTCAGCCATCATGACTTTTCATACTCTATAGACCAATTCTTTCTAAAAAATATTTATCATTACTTTCCCTTTAATATTAATAATAATTTAACAATGAAGAGAATAGTTCAAATTTGGCCATGGTCCCTTTTCAGTTACGAAATTAATTCCAATATCCCATACCCTTTCATTCAAAAATCAAAAAATTAAAAAAATATATACACTATTATTATAATTTATATATATAATATATTTGGTCAAAACTACAGACTTCAAACTATCTGACAGGGATAAATATATATGGAAAAAATACTATCAACTTTCCCGGGCTCAATTAGTGATCAATGCACACCAAATAAGAAAAACAACAAAGCGGACATGTTCGAGGACGTCGAGTATGGGGCGTCTACTCTTAGGCCTAAGGGATACTGAAAAAACTTAATAAAAAAAAAAAATGTTTTTTCCACAAAACGATACCATGATCATTGGATTTTGATTAAAGCGTTTTTGTTCTAGTGCTATTTCTGAGCAATGTTATTTCCTGAAATTTGTTATTTTTCAATTCCAGCGATGAAAGACACCGAAAATTCGCGTTTCCGATCTAATGGATCTGCACATCCAGGTGCAGTAACAATAGCCATAACTACCAAATTGTCTTCCGGGAATGTGCACTTGGCTCTTTGTGTCTGCCCAGCTTGTTCCTTGGCATTCGTTACGTGAAAATATTTTGATGTTTCCCAGGTTCGCTGGATATTGAGAAAGAAATGCACTAGAATCGAACACCTCACTCAAAATCAAATCATTATGGTATCATTGTCGTAAAAAGAATGTTCAACGCAAACTGAAATAACAATTAATGATTTAGTTCATGAGTGAGTTGAAGAAATTACTATCGCAATCGACCTCCATATGTGGGACCTTCGGAAATGATTTCTTGATTTCTGTTCTGAAGGTAGAATGCTCTTAAAATATCATTGGGCTTGAACAGTTTGTGGAGTGATCATAAAAGAATGAGAAAAATGGGGTTGGAACGTACAAAATTTGATTATTTTATGGAATTGCATATCGTATGTGTAGCATTCTTCTGGCCACCCTGTATATTTTAGACCAGCATGTACACCTATTTAATGTCTGATTCAACTCAGCATTCCAAATGTCAACTGTGCTACATGACAACTTTTAGCACATTCAAATGCCACCTATTTCACTCAGGCCATGTCAATACTGCGCGCCGTTTGGTGTTTCATGATATTGATACTACTGTGTAGGTTGCGATTCGTTAAGTCTGCTTGGGAAGAAGCGATCACTGTGCGTAAATAAACAATTTCCAACGGTCGGCTACGACCACCTGACTTTCGATCCACTACTACGAATTCGATTTGATTAAGAATATCACATTGATAAATGAAGGTTTAGAGTACAATTCTGAACCAACAAGCCCTTTTAAAATAAATAACAGCGTGCATATATATATGGCAAATTCGCACACAGCTCCCGCAATGTTGTCTACACGACAATGCACTACTAGCTTACATGCATATATAAACACAAACGACCATTAGCAATTTTAAACCAATTGTCGCACACACACCGCGAGCCTGAAGCTAAACTCAAGTGAAACAGAGAATATAGTATGAAATCAAGTAAGACTCACCCTACAACCCGGCCACGACACGAAGACGTTGTTCCACAGTTCTGTTTCCTTCTAAGATGGACACTGAAGTCATGTATTTTTTAAGTGCATTTCCCTCAGTATATCTCGACAGATTTCTTGATGCGTCTCCAGTCGAGACTGATCGCGATCGTTATATGGTATCAGATCGATGCCGCGCCATGCTCAGAGAGACAGCAAAAATAGCAGGACGAAGTAAATCGTCAGCATGGCAGATTCGCATCGTCATTATTGGGATATCAGATCAAGCGCGCAAATGCCAAGAGAAGGCGGCGTGGCGAAAGAAAGAGCGTGAAATGAAAAAAATGCGTCCAGATAAGCAATATTTGTGGTATGAAGTGCAGGACCGAATTTCTGTGATGGCATGACGAGAATACTATTTCGTATATACGAAAATAATGATTCGTCATGCATCTACAGAAATTTGGTTCAATTCGTACGGCATAGTAAAAAATAGTCAGGACGAGTAAATTCGTCAGCAGGACGAAATAATATCCGTCGTACTTCAAGAGCAACGAAAAACGA
>JZLH01S0469189.1:42341-59841 GCA_001188425.1 Eucidaris tribuloides | reverse complement strand
CACTGTGACGGTCTAAAAGTAGTTCAAAATATAACGGGCACTTTAATTCCAACTCAACTGAGTTTCTAGACCCCATACTTTGCTACAGGCTCTCAAATAATGTTTTTTCTTCGATACACCTGTGTATAAACACAATGTTAATTTTAGGCCTGCAACAGGGGCACCCTGCATTTTAAAGTTAATTTCAACATTGCTAAAATCATTTACATGTGATAAAAACAATTATGGTGACGAGTACACAACATTTCCGAGAAATATACAAACTGGTCTAACTACCTTGTACAAAATTATAATGTTATATGTCCGTACAATTACCATACTCTTAAATTGAAAGGTTAAAACACACGATCCTTGATCCATGGTCTTTTGATTTTAGGCAACGAACCACATAAATTGTACCCAGTCGCTTTACGTCAATGTCTACATTGTACATATTTCAATCCAGCCGTGGTTCAATTGTGACTTTAACACAGTATTTCTATCGGCGTGATATGCACCATTCCTTTAACAATGGGGTTCAAAGATCAATCTATTTATATTTCATTCACAATATACAATATAGTTCTAATATAACGAGAATATAATTCGGCTTACTTCCTCATTCCGAATTATAACACACGTTTATCTTCACACACCAGTTCAAATATAGGGTCAATTATAACAGGAATATATCAGTAAAATACGTGATGTCAAATACGTGATGACTACCTGTCGATTCCATACACAAACTATCCACAATTAATAAGAACACTTTACCATTGGATAAACAAACCATACACGGGAGGAAGTTTCATTTCTACTCCATCCGAAATCCTCCTTGTTTGAATTCATCATGACATTAAACACTAACATTCAACACTAACATAGTCTACGTATTTTAAAAATGAAACTGTAAAATTATGTTCGCTTCGACATCATACCGGCGAATCTCGTATATTAAACAAATGGAACATTCGCCTGTACGTGAAATCACCGACGGGGATTATATACGGAAAGGGGGGGTCCTTACTTTGGGATAGCGTTACTCTGGAAACAAGTATGCTGTTTAAGGCTTCTGCTGTCTAAATTTCATGGTAAATGTTTGGTACTCGTTCTATCAGTACTCATTGTAACAGGCGATTTTTGTGGGTAGGTTTGTATGGGGACAATTTCTATCACGGCACCAAAATAATACTTGTAAATGAGCGCTTGTTTCTCCACAAGTAAACAAATTCAAGACAAATCATTTCAGCCACGAGATACACTAAAGCTGGTCTATACAGTGGTAGATTGTTTCAACCAGCTTGATTAGGTATGCCTGTATATGCATTTGCGTGTATGTGTACCTAATTGTACACTGCAAAAACAGTGGTGTTGAAATCAACACTATAAGTGTTGATTTTAACACCGACGTGGTGTTCTGAGAGGACCGCACCAGCTGGTGTTGATTAACACCAGGCTTTGGTGTCAAGTTTTTAACACCCATAAGGTGTTGATTAAATGACACTCAAAATGGTGTAAAAGTAACACTGCAAGTGTTGATTTAACACCGACGTGGTGTTCTGAGAGGACCGCACCAGCTGGTGTTGATTAACACCAGGCTTTGGTGTCAAATTTTTAACACCCATAAGGTGTTGATTAAATAACACTCAAAATGGTGTAAAAGTAACACTGCGAGTGTTGATTTAACACTGATGTGGTGTCCTGAGAGGACCGCACCAACTGGTGTTATTCAACACCGGTCTTTGGTGTTAACTTTTTAACACTAAAAGGGTGTTGAATAATTGACACTCTTGTGGTGTTAATTTGACACTATGCTTTGGTGTTCTAACACCTCCAGGTGTTAATGAACACTAAACTCCAGTGTTGAGTAATCAACACCAGAGTTTGGTGTTACATAAACATTAGTAAATAAAGCACTCTGAAACAGAACTGTTTGAATTCTTGAACATCAAAATTTTATTCAAATTTCAAAATACAATTCAAGCAGATGTATCTTTTCACTCTGAAAGTTATCAATACTTAAGATACATGTATAAAAAAAGAGAACAGAATATAATAAAGGGGGATCATATTCTATGGGGCGATAGGAACAGTTTTGGGTGGGTTGTCATATCCGTTTAATGAAGAGATGAATCACAAGACTTATTCAGTTTGTACGTATGAAGCATCAAAACAAACTATAAGAATGATACTTAATGCATGCATGAAAACAAGTTTGACTTATAATTTTAGATCCTTCTTCAAAGTAATATATTACAACGTGATCACATTCAAAATTCATTTTGTATGAAGCATCACAATGCCATAAGAATGTGACGTGATTAATGTTTGAAAATTGTTCTGACTTCCAGACATATTTTTGGATCCTTCAAAGTAATATACATAGTGATACACATTTAAAATTAAATGTTTATGAAGCAACATAACACTATAAAAATGTGACTTGACACATGCATTCAAACTAGTCTGACTTCCAGACATAATGTTGGATCCTTCTTCAAAGTAATATTCGTTCAAAATTCAATTTGTATGAAGCATCTTGATACTATCAGAATATGACATGAATAATGTGTTCAGCCATCAAAATAGTCTAACTTTCAGACATATTTTTGTATCCTTCAAAATAATATACAGTGATACATATTTAAAATTCAATTTGAATCAAGCATCATAGACAGTACAATAGGAAAGTGGCTTGACTCATGCATTAATACTAGTCTGACTTCCAGACATAATTTTGGATACTTCATCAAAGTGTAATACAAAGTGAAACACTTTTAAAATTTAGTATGTATGAAGCATCATCATAACACTACTACATGTACACAGTAAAAACGGCTGAGTGTTAAAAATTTTATACAACGCTATTTACTATATGAACTGATCAGGAATTGTTTAAATGTTTAAACAAGTGTTTAAAAATTAAAACAGCATGTTCAATTTTTTCAACAGTAAATATTAAAAATTGAACATTGCTGTTTAAAACTTTAAACAGTTGTTTAAACTTTTAAACAATACCTGATCAGTTCATATAGTAAACAGCGTTGTATAAAATTTTAACAGCCGTTTTAATTGTGTGTAAGAATGTGATTTGATCAATGCATTTCAAACAAGTTTAAAGACACTATATAACAGTGTGGAAGCCTTATTTAAAAAATTGTCAACCCTGCTTTCTGACACATCTGGTAGTGTTTTGGATGGACAAATAAACACCTTAGAACACAAAAGTTTGGACAGTTATGCTGTCACTAGTACAATATGTGCAAATTCAAATTGGCACATTAATTTCCTATCCCAGTGATAGGAAATTCTGCAACACAGCAGTCTATGGGGGAAAGCTGGAATGGTCTCTCAATGATTTTTACTTTTTAAAGCACTTACTGATCGTTTTAAACTGCAATTTTTCAGGGCTTCATTTTTAGAGCATGTCAGAGACACTGTAGCATGGGGAATCATGCAGCTCAGATTTTTTTAACTAGAAACACTGTTAAACAGTGGCTTTAATTTCCAGACCAAGTTTGGATCTTTTTTCAAAGTATTACATAGTGATACACATTTAAAATCTGAAGCATCATAATAATTCTCTATGAATATGACTTGACTCATGCACTTAATCTAGTCTGACTTCCAGACATAAGTTTGGATCCTTTCTCTAAGTAATTCAAAGTGATACACATTTCAAGTGATAGGCTAACATTGTGGAGCTTCAATTTAAAAATTTGTCAAACTTTGATATCTGAGCTACATAGTAGTTTTCAAATGGACAAATAAACACCATAGAATACAAAAGTTTGGAAAGTTACACTGCCAATGACAAGTTATGCATGAATAAACAATTAAAACTCGGGGCGAGTTTAAATAGCGTAGGTGTACACACAGTAAGTCTATGGGAGAAAATGGGCTGGTGAATCCGATCAACTTACAATTTTCACTTTTTTAAAGCACTAAATAATCATTTTGAAATACAATTTTTTCAGGGCTTCATTTTTAGACCTCATCAAAGACACTGGTAGCATGGGGAATCATGTGGCTCAGATTTTTTTACTGTGGTAAATGTTAGCCAATACCTTTAAAGTTGAGTCACATTAGGTCGAGGCCGAAGCCATGCACGTTCTGATTGTTTGGTGAGAAATTACCCCCAAAATTGAAGATGAGTATGGCAATATGGCAAAGAGAAAGAACTGAAATATCACCATTTCAGGTGTCTGTGTGGCTAGTTGTTTCATGACTTGTTATTCCTGGCTATATATAAAACATGTAAAAATAAGATCACAAAATGTTGCATTGTATTAATTTCAGTTTACCTGCGGGTTCCATCTCCCTTTAACCCTATTCTAACTGGGTTATTTTAAACCAGGTTTTATGGAGAGGGGTGGGGTAGAAGTAAATTTTCACACAGACACTTTTTGAAGCATAATTATGCTAGAATAAATTGATTGCAGCCAATAAAAGTTTAAATAGCCATATTAATATGAATTAAGTGAATAAAACACGATTTGCATTAATTTGTACACAAAATCGCATTTTTGAGCAGTTTTGAGGCTGGCATGCATATATCGCACAGTGTCGTAACAGTATGTCTGATTTCGTGAAAATGATCTCAAAAGATGGCAAAACTTCAAAGTAAAAAATTCAGCTAGCGGTGAGGTCAAAAATTTCACGGCGCGGCAAAATGGTCGCGAAATTGTCACGGGAGGTCATTTGAACCCCCCCCCCCCACGTTAAAAAAAAAAAAAAGGATAGTAGAATGTCTATGACAGGTATCCATCTTGGAGTTCCCACAGTTCCACCTGGACATCTCCAGACAAACGACTAGTTCGAGTTAGATTGAAAGGAAATGTTATAACTGCTGAGCTAGGAATTGTTTCCATCCAGGGTTGTTCATCACTTCTTCCTGGTGTAGGGAGAGTTTGGTTCCACTGAGATATGATTGTGCCAGTGAACCACTCAACTTCTAGCTGTCCATCATTCACAGTCACCACACACTCTTCCAACATGAGGCCATTCACTTGGATACTGTGGGAGATAAGTAGCAATCATATCTCCTGCTCTGGCATTTCTATCCCGTGTTGTTACTTTCTTTCCAATATGTACCTAAAGTAAAATGCAGAAGTATTGAGAGCAGTTAGAGAAAGGATTGTAAATAAATGTATATATATGTGTGTGTGTGAATGCAGCGAGTATTTTTTTTCCTCAGATTTGCCATGCACCAATCAAACTTTACTTCTAATTTATAACGACAGCAGTTTGACTACATCAGAGTCTATGGGTATGCTTCTGCACTCTATGTATAGTTCTAAGATTTCATTTTACACCTTGTGTATGCACCTCCTCAGTCCAGTGGTTCTTTAGACATTCAGGGAAGTAGGAAAAATTTGAAATGTGGAAGGCACATTGACCTTTGTCTTACAATTCCAAAATTAAATCATCTCACTGTTGCATCATAATTTTATTATGTACTTGAATTAAGTTTCATTAAACTGAGTGGTTTCTTGCATTATCATGGTAATGATCCCAAATCAACATGAATGAGGTCTGTGACTTTTGATCTGTGATTCGTGAAATTCAATCACTTCATTGTTGCCTCAGAGTTAATGCTTGAAGTAATTTACACTAAAATCCAACTTTTTGTTTTGTTTACTTGCTGTTTACCATAGGAAAAAGGCATTCCACCCAAACAGTTATATCTACATGTATGGTATAGCAATGTGTGAGGTCCCAACACAAGTACATCGAATGACACTACTGTGACATTGTTCAAAGACAGCTAGATTCTATAACATTGGACATGGTTAGTTACTTTGCAAATGGACATCACATACAGTAACACATTACATAATGACATAAGATCCCTTTTTGATTAAATTATAAATGTGGAATAAACTACACTTTCAATAGATGCCGCACAAAGTCTTTCATCTTATGAAATATTTGTTTTACAAATTATTAAATTTCAACATAATAAATCTGTACTTTCTCACTTAATAATCTGTGCTGATTTTAATAGCACATATCACATTCAACGTATCGGCAACAAGAGTTTTAAAAAATGTAGAACAAACCAATGAAGCACTTCCTAACCGTAATGAAGAATTTGTAATATGTAAATTAGGTTCTGGATAGTGTTGGTGTAATGTTGTTATTACGTCTGCCCTCTCCAAGATCTTTCCAAGAATATCCAAATTTCTTGGGTGGGTCTGACTTCTTGTCATGGAATGTGCATTACACACACTCCTATTAATTGACTCTATTTCTGCAATTTTTGGCATGCATTTATGCAAACAAGGCACTGAGGATAAAACTATTTTTCAAATATTTACTTATCACACTTCCGTTGGTGAATCCAAATATCAACTAAGTATTCATCCTTTGTAAATGAAAAACTTAAAGGTAGATGATGGATGCAAAATAAATCTACTGGTAAGTGAGTTATTAGTTGGATATATGGTGCCTCTGTAATATCAAAGAATCAGTTTTCTTCAGGGCCGTGCACTGGTGTTAAAAAAACAGTAAACATAATCTGTATACCACATGACATGCACGTAATATTTTGACTTGTTTACTTACTTGACATGGAGAGTGGCTCTTTACTTTCACATGAACTGGGAGAACTTGCAGATACATGAAGATTCCATCCACTTCCCGATGAAGGCAGCAGGAGATCTATCAATGGCCACCGAACATTCAGCTGTGCTTCACCTGATCAATAAAATATCACATTATTAGGTCTGATGCCACTACTACAAAATCAAACAGTCAGCCATATTTGACATTCAGGATATCCTTGATATTGAAGCACTTCATTACAATGCTTAATTTATCTTCGTTCAAATGATACTTCACATTTGAAAATAAGCGATGCATGTAAAAAAAAGAGTTAATTTGAATAGATATTGATTTTCAAAAATATATTAGAAGTCATTCATTAACCCTGCTGTCAGCAGCAGGTAGTAAACAACCATGACATTACCTTGCCCACATGATAGGAAGGCTTTTGTTGTGCTCTGAGCAAGTTATTCTGTACAGTAATCCCTAAACGACCTTTCGTTCAGTTCACTTCAAATTGCTGTAAATGCATTTGTAAAATCATGCTGGAACAAGCATGTTTTCATTTAACTTTCTCTCTGGCAGACACCAATTAATACATATATATAAATATTTAAATCTTGAGGAACCAGATAAAAGAGAAATAACGAATGTTTATTTTTTCCTTCAGAATAAATGCATTTACTACCCTCAAAACTCAAAGTTGGAACATGTGCATGCAAATGAAATTTTGGTAGCACTGCTCTCCATCATTCTAATTCAATCATGCATGGACAATGAAAAATAAATTGTGCATTGAGGGAAAGAAGAGAAATAGAGCATTATTATATGTGTATATCTCATCAAGGCAATTATTCATTACTTTAGAAAATGTTTTGCTATGAAATCGAGTTTTGTTTTATTTTTCTCTGGGTCACGTTGTACAGCATAGTAGCGCCATGAAGCAAATTACATTATGGCAAAGGGAGTTGATTTGAGTGTCCAATCACAATTAAAGCTCGTTTTTATATCTTTTCATGTATTTATTTATTTATTTATTCATTCACTCATGCATGTAATGTCCTGCTTCGACAGAATTGAGCACTGTACACTATAAAGATGGACAGAAACAATCAGACGTACAAACATGTATTTACTACCGGTACATACCACTTTCATCCTTATGGTCTTATAGTCTTCTGGCTGTTGTGTTGGGTTTTCGGTAGGAGAGAGGAATTTCCCGGAGTAGGTCTGGATCCGTTGGAACATTGAGTCTGCTAAGTCGTGTGGACATCCTTGAGAAATATTGGTCCACGTCCTCATGGGTGTGCCCGACCATCAAGAAGGAAACTTTGATCCAAAATATTTAGACAAAATAAAAATTAAGTGGGTATTTCTTGACATTTTGTGAAGTCGCAATTAAACAATAACAGAGCAACTATAGGCCAGTTCATCTGAATTATAGTTGACACGGACAGGTATGCCTTTGCAGCATGGGGGAGACGAGGGGGACGTGTCCCCCCCCCCTCGATTTTTTCGGGAGGGGGTCATCCCCCTTGATTTTTGAAGCTGAATTTTTTCTTCTAATTTTTTAAAATCATTTTTGATAGATTGTGTATCTGCAAACTCTTTCAAAAGGCAAATGTGACAGAAATAAGCCATAAAACAGGGGGATGAAAGATACACTTTTCTCTGTTTAACAATGACAAAAATGTACGACACACATTTTTTTTTTCCACACGAGGGGTAAAATTATTTCACCATCGATGTTTCCGTCCCCCCCCCCCCCCCTCGTCACATGAAATCGCCGCTCATGCTTTGCACTCTCTCACCAATTTTAAACTAAATTGCAAGACTCAATGCATGCCCTTTAACTATTCAAACTCCTCAGTTCATTGTCTTATCAGTCCGTTAGGGGCCATTCTTTGAAAAGTAAAACAAATTGTCACACACGTGACACAACTTATTTGACCTTTGTATCTCATGTGATTCCAAGGGCCTTGCAGGTACATTGTTTTGAAATGTAAATATATCTTATATATAATCTATGTCAAAAGTGATCAAGTGAAAATATTTAATGTTATGTTAATCATACTTATTTATAGGGTCAGAGGTCAAATAAGTTTTGTCACGTGTGTGACAATTTGTTTCACTTTTCAAAGAATGGCCCTTAGGCATGATTTTCTTTGTTTGTTATGGGGATAAAGTGTGTGTACTTGATTTGTACACCTCACAGCACAGTAAATTTGTTAACCAAATAAACTAAAAACATAATACATGTACAACAATTAAAATATATCTTCACTTTTCGCATAGATCTAAGCAAGAGGTTCTCAAACTGGGCGCGCGTTCAACTTTTAGCGCATGGGGCCTTCCGAAGTGGCGCATGGAAGCAGCTATAGAAATAATCAATCGTGTAATTTCTTTGAATTTGTTTTGAAGCTGTTTTAAGCCAAGTCTTGGCCTCTTCTTAAAAGACGTCATATTTAAAAACTTCGGGGGGCCGAGCGAGTTTTCGTGCGACTGACTGACCGCGGGGAAAACCTTTGAATTGGATTGTAGAGAGAAACTTTTTGCTACTTGACCCGCCCCCCCCACCCCCGCTGAGTGATGTTCGGCAGATGACATGAACCGGGGAAGAAAATTTTGGAGCGGTGAGAATAGATTGGAGAAAAAAATTGCCTCAGCTACCGCCCCCGGCCCCCCCGTCCCCTGCTTCGGAGGCGAGTTTGCGGCGGATGGCGTGACCGGGACAAAATAGATCCTAGGATTTGTCCCGCCATACAAAATTTCAAAGCCCCCAAGACAGTGCCGCGCCCCCCCCCTGCTGAAAAAATCCTAAACGTAGCTGACGCCTACGGCTACGTGGGGGTGACATGTCAGATTGCACCGTGATGAACGTGAACGTCCGGGCCTTGGCCTTAGTTAGTGAATTTTAATTTTAATTTATACAACCATTAAACTAGTCCGACTGCCAAACCTGCTTCATGTATCGTCAGAAGAAACTGAATACATGTATGTAACGTCAGATGTGATCACACGTACAGTATGCCACAGTCACTATCTCTCGTGAACTCTGTGCGCACACTCATTTTTCAAGCTCCTTGGTCGGAATGACACGGCCATCCTTTCTTGCTAAAATGACAATGTTTTTGTTGAAATTTTCACGAGATTTTCGGTATACTTACTCTTTAGAATATAAAGAATAACATGAGACTAATCACCACATTAATAAAAAAAAAATGTCTCGCTCTTACAGTAAAATGCTTAGGGTCGCAAAGTAGACAAACGCTGAATACGCAATGCCGTGTACTACTACTAGCACTGCAATGCATGTCCGCACTAGCTGGCAGTAACCGTCTTTTTATTATCAAAAATCACGATAAATGTCTTACCATCTCTTTTAAAGTCTTCATAACTCTCACCAAAAGACAGTATTTTCTTTATTCCTCCAACAACCACCCGAACAATCATGATGGTCTCTGAGGATTGACTGGATTTGATCAAAGATTCTGAATCTCAAGCTTGACAGAAAATGGCGAATTCCGGCTCGACGCGTGATATGTTCCAACTTTCAACCAATCATGAAGCTGGATTCCTTGCGCATGCCCATTCTAACTGTTCTAACACCCGTCTTGGTGTTAACATCGATGAACGGTCTGAAAACCGCTACGGAAATGACACCCGTTGGTGTAATTCCTACACCAAAAGTAACACCACAATGCTTAACACCAGCTTGGTGTTGTACATTCAACACCCACTGGTGTTAATCCAACACCAAAAGTAACACCACAATGCTTAACACCAGCTAGGTGTTGTACATTCAACACCCTCTGGTGTTAATTTAACACCAAGAGCAACACCACATGTGTAACACCAGCTTGGTGTTGCACATTTAACACCAGCGTTTTTGCAGTGTATATGTAAATAAGTTTATGCATTTGATTCTTTGTGTGTTAGTGTGGTCGTTTTTGTGCATGTATGTATCTACGTAGTGCATATGTTTGTGTGTGTGTGTGTGTGTGTGTGTGTGTGTGTGTGTGTGTGTGTGTGTGTGTGTGTGTGTGTGTGTGTGTGTGTGTGTGTGTGTGTGTGTGTGTGTGTGTGTGTGTGTGTGTGTGTGTTTATGAAAGTGAGAATCGGGTGTGTGTGGAAATCAGACGAATTTACCACAATTATAGATAGTGCTATCTACGCATGTACCTTTATATACTTTACTATTTAAAAACACTTTTGCTAAGTTTACTAACAGTGTACACCTGTTATATATAAGCTCTCTAAAGTAAATGTCTCAGACTTTGCAGAATGATCTATTTTTCTGCATTTGATGGCTACTTTGTACGATCAACGTGCATGGGGGTAGCATATTCGTAGACACCTTCCTCCAAATTGTTGAGAGACAAATAGACCTAATGGGAAATGGAGGAAGAAACAATACAAGTAAACAATGTATAATTTTTACATTATATGTGTTCTTGCTATTAAGCGTAGCTTCTTGAATGTAAGTTTCGAGAAAAACATTTTTTTTTTAAAGTGGTAAGTTATAAACAGTCTTGGCTCGAACGATTATTTCCTGTGATAGATTGTTTTAATTATATTGTAAATATTGACGTTCAATTACTTACGTGCGATTTCTCCATTATTCTTTCAAGTCTACTCAGTAACTGTTTAAATTGGCAACGTTTCCGGGCGTCTTCTTGCCAACAGTTCGCCATGATGTCGTACCTGATACAAATACACCACGGAAGTAAAATGCATGACTTCAAAATAGAAGTAAACCGTGAATGATATGCAAAGTAATTTGGATATTCAAGCAGAAATAAATCTAAAATAACATACAGGTAATTCAAAGAAAAGGCATATTCCGCCTTAGTACGGTAACAACTGACCCAATCCTCAATAAATAACCGCGGTATTTCGGGTGGATGCAGTATGATTATTTATTCACATTTCTAGCAATTCATGAGAAATAATCCCTTTAAAAATGCGATATTACGCGAAAGTGATGTGTCTTAAGCCTTAGGAGCGCAACCGTTTGGTCCATAGAGTAGTAACGCAGATATTTCCAGTCGTAAATAATGTAATGAACATAATTTTTTAACCACAGGTTTATTTTGCATGAAAAACGTAACTTGATCCTGTTTCCTTTGTTTTTTGTGTTTGTTTGTTTATTTCCACTTTTTAATTTTTGCTTGGGCTAAGAGACGATCAAAGACGAAATACTCACAGTTCTTTCTCACAGTGTCTAGGGCGTGGCATCCTGTACCCAATACAGACTTGTTCCTTCATCACATCTAAAGACATAGCTGGGTAGGGCTGGGAACCTGTTAGCATGTTTTGATAGCAATAAATATTAGATATCCACGATTGTTATTGAATATTAACTTCTGTATTCTGCAAATTATTCTGCTTTTCATGAGCTCAAAACACATTACAAAAAGGAATATTTTTGGTGGTAAGATTCATATCAAATAGTACACCGAATTAGATCAAACAAAATCAAATTAAGTTAAGCAAACTTGGAAATTAATTTATCTTAGCCAGGGTGTTATTATCGCTGTATACGTATAAACGCCCCAAGGCAGTGCTAATCGATAATGTAACAATTTCATTTCACACTTTAGAGATGAAAGTGAAATATGGTCATCTATAATACCTAGTGTTATGATTTCCCACAGGACGATTCCAAATGACCAGACGTCACTTTGTACTGAGCATGCGCCATGGATCATGGCTTCCGGTGACATCCATCGAGTGATTCTCTAAATCATGAAGGAGAGGAATAATATAATTGAAATGAATCTTTTTTTTTTTATTTGAACCAAATACATACTACTGATTACAATCATCACGTCGTGCTTCACAGGTATCAATAAGAATAATGTTAAAATCTCAATTTTTTTACAGACACTATTTCTGACCCAATCTCACAAGACCTGGCGCTTGTCAGCAATATATGTTTACAAGGAAATGGCTTTAAAGAAACAACACATCGATTGAACACTGCACTTAATGGTAATTAATCATTGTTTACCAATTATAAATCAAAATGTACCTTTAAATGTTATATCTAATACTTAAAGAATCTGAAGTTTAATATATGTCAAGAAGTACCTGTTCTGCTAGATCCGGTCACATGTAACATTGTGGAAATTAGATTTAAACAATTGTCAAGCTTGGGTATCTTACTTAGATAAAAGTGTTTAAATTGAAAAATAAACACTATAGAACACACATATTTAGACAGTTATACTCTCATTATTAAAATATTTACAGATGCATATGACTTAATTTTCACAGAGAAGAGGTCTATGATACAGCAATTTATGGGGAAAACTGATTTTTTTTTACAGCATTTAATGATCGTTTTTGAAATACAACACAGGTAGCCCATAATTCTATAAATTTGAAGAAAAAAATACTTACCACGATGAAATTTTTAATTCTGCGATTAAATTACACACATGTCCTTACTTAACCGCTAGACTACATGTTTATACCGCAGATTAACCTCAATCAAATGTCCAATTGGATAAAAAAAAATGTCAATATCAATATCAATATCAATGTACTTTAAACGCACTGTGTTCACACTATATCCTGTTCTTGATAGTATTGTGCGTTTCTATGTAACATTCTACTCACAATTGATAGCATCTTGAGCAAACATGCATGCTGATGTCTGTTAATATTAGACATATTTACTTACATTTGCAGAGGTCGTGACGGTTGATAGTCCGTAGTCAGATATTTTACACTGTTTATCTTCTGTCAGCAACACGTTATGGGCACACAGTCTCCCGTGGATAATCTGTAATAACAAATGTATGTTAGAAAGGGTAAAAGAATAGAAGAAGAAAAATATGAAGAAGAAGGAAAAGGAGGAGGAGGAAGAAGAGGAGAATCAGAAGAATAAGAAAAACAAGGAGAAGAAAAAGAAGAAGAAGGAGAGGAGAGGACGACGACGACGAACAAGAAGAACAAGAATGAGAAGAACAAGAACAAAAATAAAAAGAAGAAAGAAGGTGAAAAAAGGGAACAGGGACAAAAAACTTGGGGATGGGAAAAATAATGTACACTGTCTATGTTTCCAAATTTGTGAAAATGAAGACTATGTATCAGGTAAAATGTTGATTTGATATTCCACACTGGATGATTCTTTTTTTATATATTGGTACTCAATAAATCATCTAGCTGGATTCAACACATGTATCAAAAGTTTAGAAGGAAATTCAGAAATTACGTTCCTGATTTTATTAATTCAATATTTCGGTTTTATCATCATCTGCCTCTCCTTCTTCTTCTTTTCGTCGTCTTCGTCTTCTTCCTCTTCATTTTCTTCCTTTCCTCCATTTTCTTCTCCTTCTTCTTAATCGGTAACTAACATTTCATGCAAGCTCGCTATATTTTCCATTCTTTAGTTAACTTGGCATTACAGGTTACAAGTGCATTAGTTAAAATTACCAGAATAATAACACTTGCACATATTAAAACTTATTTTACTGTCCCCTACCTTATTCGAGGAGAGGACGTCCATGCCTTTGGCTATCTGCCAGGCAAACTTCAGTAGTTTATCCTCATCAATTCGACGTAACGTTGGTTTAACGTTGGCATACGTCGTGTGAGATAGACCACCGTTGGTTTGAAGGTAGGTTAACAACGAGACATTGGAGATGTATTCGTACACAATACTTGCTGCAGAATGGGAAACGTGATGGTAAAATCCAAAGGCACGAATTAATTCCATGACTTTTCTTTAAGAAACTGCCAGAGAAGTGTAACTTATACACGAATATTTTGACCTCATCGTTTTCCACAGATTATTAACTACTAAACAACAATCAGATATCCCGTAATAATTTCTTCTCTGTCGTAGAAAAGAAATATGACATTAGATGCTACAGAACGGTTCTTATATTTTGTGTATTGTTGTTTATGAGTCTTACATAAGGCATTGAAAGTAACAAAATCGTTTTCCATAACTTATTTTGAGTGTGACATATTACATATTCCAAACAGGGATGATCTGTTAACCAAAAAACACCCTTTAAAACAGTGATAATTAGGGTCGATCCACAGCCAAAGGGGAATTCAAGATACGGTTGTACTTTTTGTTGCAAATATAGTGTGTTATTCAGGACTTGTAGATTAGCTACACTACCAAATGTCAGATGTGTTTGGATAGGTTATTCACTCTAAGGCGTATGTCAGAACAAGATTGATGGCCTTGAACGTCAAGGTAATAACTAGCTTACTTTGATCCAAGCAGCATCCCAAACACTTGACCACATGAAGATGAGATGGGAGTTTCCACACGAAGTTGACGACTTGGCGAATGTTGGTTGAGTGACTGGTGTTTCCTGGAAGAAACAAAGAAACAGGATGAAGGGTTTTTTTATATAACTCTGAATTATATCACCGGTTTTCCAAAAAGGCAAAGCAAATTGTGAAAACTTGTCGACGGTGAAAAACCTTTGATTTAAGTTATCAATTTCCCAGGATTCCATGCAAAAGCAATCTTGTTTCCATAGTGACATCCGTACAGCTCATGTTAAATGTGACAGTCATTTTCTTGGATGATACAAAGGATACAAAGTATCAATAAATGGATTTTTAGAGCGATTTTTATTTATATCTGAACTTTTCATGTATGCAAGCTATATCAGATTAAGGAACTCATGATAGATTAAGGTAATTGATATGATTGAGATATCTACCCTGTAACTGTCGAATTGCAGCCACAGTATTCCCTTGTGTAACCCCGGTGGGATTTCGAACCTCTCCTTTCCACATCTGACCGAACGAACCATCACCAATGGCACCGAGTCTCGTAAACACAGAGATATTCTCGGGAGGAATGTCAGCACTCACAGGCTGTTTGGATACCTTACTCTCAGGTTTGACATGTTTGAGGTCCATATAACCTATGATGCAAATTACATAACTCACAGGTTGAGAGAGAGAAGACTATTTATTGTAAACCCTTCAAAAAAGAAGAGTTGAATATAAACACGACATTAGCAATGGCGATATTGTAATGAAAAGGGCACTCTTTCGTATCCAAATCCATATGATCATACCTTTCAATATAAAAGGCGAGATTTAATAAAATCCTTAAAAAAAGTTTGGAAATCTGAGTTTGATCGGTTATATCATCTGTTTCGTAGTAATAATCAATGCAAGCTTGGTATCGTCAGAAAGATTATTTAATTTTCTTTACAATGTTACCCCACTTGTTATGATTATGCCATCAGGGAAAGGGCAGTGTGTTAAAATGTGGTGTAATGTGTAAATTGAAAAGCTGCAAAATGACCAAAGTTCGGTAAGTCACACAATTTCTGTTGTAAAAACTCAGGTGAGTCTCTTGGTTGTTATGCACTCTTATGTGAACATTGACATGGATTGAAAGAAACATCTACACAAGTAAGAAAACAACAACAACAACAAGTGAAACTACCAAATAAACAAACAGTTATGGGCATTAAAAACTGGATATAAGGCATTTAATCTCACAGACATTTAATCCCACCACATTAAAGTGATAAGCTAACATTTACCACAATTAAAAAAAAAATCTCAGCTACATGATTCCCCATGCTACCAGTGTCTTTGATAAGGTCTAAAAATGAAGCCCTGAAAATTTTTTATTTAAAAATGATTATTTAGTGCTTTAAAAAAGTGAAAATCGTAAGTTGGCCGGATTCACCTCCCCATTTCTTCCCATAGACTTACTGTGTGTAGATCTAGGCTATTTTCTACTCGCCCTGAGTTTTAATTGTTTATTCATTCATATCTTGCCAGTGGCAGCATAAACTTCCTAACTTTTGTATATTGGGGTGTTTATTTATCCATTCAAACACTACTATATAGCTCAAATATCAAAGTTTGACAATTTTTTAAATTGAAGCTCCACAATGTTAGCCTATCACTTTAACAAAACAAAAATGTAATTTAAAAAAGTGTCAGCGGCTTGATTTGCATGGATTTTTTTCATGTTTATCTTCCCATGGATTTTTCATTTCATCAATGTTCATTAATTTTAATATGATGATCAGAGTTCAGTATCGGGTGGACCAACCACCCGCCCGCACCACCGCCTGGCACCGCTACCCCATGCCGTTGACGAGCTTTGTAATTCGTTGCTGTGGGATGGCATTCCACTCGTCAGTCAGTAATTGACGCAAACCTGCCAATATCGATGCATTTGTGACTCTCTTCCGTACAGCCCGGCCGAGTTGATCCCACAAATGTTCAATGGGGTCGAGGTTTGGGCTGCATGCAGGCCAGACCATTCTCGTGATACCCTCATTCTGAGAAAATCCATGCAAATCAAGCTCCTGCCACTTTGTTATCACTTTGTGGTGTAAATGTGGTGAAAGATCCGAGTGATTAAATGTCTAATGTCCAGTTCTTTAATGCCCATACGTGTTTGTTTGTGTTTTTTTCACTTTTTGTTGTTGTTTGCTTACTTGTGCAAGTGTTTCTTTCAATCCATGTCAATGTTCACATTAGAGTATACAACAACCAAAGATACATCGGAAAACTCACTCATCAACAACAGCAAAAATTGTGTGACTTATCGAACTTTTTTCTTTTTGCAGCTTTTCAATTTACACTTTACATCACATTTTAAAATACTGCCCTTTCTCTGATGGCATAATCATAACAAGTAGGATATCATTTTAAAGAAAGTTAAATAATCTTTCTGATGATACCAAGCTTGCATTGATTATTACTACGAAACGGAAGATATAACCGATCAAACTTAGATTTCCAAACTTTTTTTGAGGAGTTTATAAGTACGTTTATTATTTCGAATGTATACATGCACAAAGTAAGATGATTACAGGCAAGGTGTTCCGTTTGAAGGCTTTAGAAGACTTGTATACATATATATATATATACATAATGATGATGATGATGATGGCTTATACCTCGAGTCCGAGGATTTAAGGGAATATACTTTTCAGTTGCATGCTTTAAAATGACTGAA
>JZLH01S0469189.1:3314-30414 GCA_001188425.1 Eucidaris tribuloides | reverse complement strand
AAAACCTTGTGTGTAAATAGTTGTCTGCTTCTATTTTTATTACCGGAGTCAAGAACGTTGAATGTGACGCATCAACCCCACATTGTCTACTTTCCAACAATTAAAACACAGAGGCCTTGTACTGGGTGTAAATGGTTTATCGCATTAGACTGTTGAGAGATTTTACGTTGTATACAATTTTTCTCACATTTATCTGGAGACTTTATAAGCATTATCGAAAATTATTTTCTATAAATCATCTAACGGTATGATTTGTACAAATTAAGTCATGACTGTGATAAGCCCTTTATTCATCATTAATCAACATAATCTTGTGAACTCAGCATGTACTGGTATTGCTGGTTTTTATCGTATCTTCTGTCTAATATGTAAACCAATGTCAAAAGGATTAACTCTAATGCTGCTGTACACCCACTTCTGCCACGCATCTCAAATCAGCAAAGTAAATAAGAATATTGTTTTATTGCAATTAAAGAAAATGTGTGAATTTATGCATTAAAAAAGGTTCACAACTATGAACAGTTAAACACCCATCATACAGTACATGTACATTGTATTCTACATTACCACCGGAAAATTTAACTATCGAAAATCAACATTACCTTTGTTAACCTCGACATAATTGGGTAACAAGTTAAGATATGACAGACACTGTTTAGCCATTTATCTGTACTGCACTATATCAAATAATTGTACAACCCACTTACATTGTACATTCAATGCAGTATTCTGCTCCTGGTTCAAGGCAGCCACTGTATGTCCAGTAATCTGACATCTTAGATTCTCTTGATTTCTATTAGGTGTGAATGTTAAGTTGCTCATGGTGTTTGTTAGCCCAGGCTGTGCTGGATTGGTAGGATTGTCGACCACAACACCATTCGTCTGTTCCACGTCATCGATATACCACGTGAGGGTCTCTTGTGGTCTTCCTCCAACAGCATAACATTGTGCAGTGATTTCCTCGCCCTCTCTCCGAGGGGAAGGGATGTCTACTATCAAGGTTGATCTCACTGCACAGGAATCGGTGGTAAAATGTCTTGAACAATATTTGCGTAAATAGATCACACCATTCATACCATTACATATGATAAAGCAACTTTTATTTCATTATTATTGTAGTTTTAATAATCGGTGTTTGGTCGATTTTGATTAATTGAGTCGAAGCGTAATTCAAGAGTTAGACAAGTAAATAAGTTCCCATATGTTTCTCATTCATGGTCAATAAACTTGATATGGAAGGTGGCATGTATATGGGTCAATCACTTGTCAGCAACAAATACTGGTAATTAGTGAAATGAAAATTTTCCTGCCATTTTAGGAATTGCTTGAAATAAGACATTAAACACAAGTTGGAATAACAGCAGTTAAAGGTATTGGCTAATGTTTACCACAGTTAAAAAATCTGAGCCACATGATTCCCCATGCTACCAGTGTCTTTGATGAAGTCTAAAAATGAAAAAAATGAAGAAAAAATGTATTTCAAAATGATTATTTAGTGCTTTGAAAAAGTGAAAATCGTAAGTTAACCAGATTCACTTGCCCATTTCCTCCCATAGACTTACTGTGTATACACCTAGGCTATTAAAGGTCCCCCCGAGTTTTAATTGTTTATTCATGCATAACTTACCATCGGCAGTGTAGCTTTCCGAACTTTTGTATTCCAGGGTGTTTATTGTCCATTTGAACACTATGTAGCTCAGATATCAAAGTTTGACAATTTTTTTTTTAAATTGAAGCTCCACAATGTTAGCCTATCACTTTAAGAATCATCAACTGGGGGAAATGAGAACAATGGTATAAAATGAAATCAAATGTGATTACACCTGCGGTCGAGTCGCATCTATCGCTGTGATTTGTGTCTGCCCACTACCTTTCACAGACGGCGATCCACTGCTTCGTCAATATATCATTCGTTAAGAGACCCAATTCTTCAATGTATCACTTACTTACTTTTATGCCTCTGCCCTGTAAGGGAGACGGGGCATTATGTTTTCGGGTTGTCCATACATCCGTGCGTCCGAACTTTCTTGTGAGTGAACAAGATTACTGGATTTTCATGATACCTGGACAAAGGATGGACTACTAAAGCAAGGATGAATTGATTAGATTTTTAGACAAATCCGTCAAGGGTCTACGGTCAATGAACTTTGTCCTAAAATGTTATTTTCTGCCTATAATTTAGTAATTAGGTTCAAAAACGAAATACAAATATTCTGATAGAGTCACAGGGGTAAAAGTCCAAGGTCAAGGGTTAAAGCTCAATAAAATAAACTTTGTCCCAAAATGCCTATAACTGCAGTTAGGAGTGCTCACTGTTGATATAATTTAGCGGTCGTGCAAAGATAAAAGACAAATACTTCGGTAGAGTCACACTCACAGGGTCAAGGGTCAAAAGTCAATGAACTTTGTCCCAACATGTCATTTTTTGCCTATAACTTCAGTTAAGAATTATTCATGAAAATTTATGGGAATATACTTCATAAATGTATCTCCAAATAAAAAAGATGAGATATATTCTTGGATTCGCCTGATTCTATAAAATCTAGTGGCCTCGACCCTGGCCCCGAGTAACCCAGGCCGAATGTTAAGAGGCCGAGGCCGAGTCACGTGAATACGAGGCCGTGGGCAAGGATTGACAAAGTCGGCCTCGAGGTCATCATCCTCCCACCATGGACCTACTAGACGAAGAAGACAGAGCACCAAACTTGTTTCTTTATCCCAATGATGTCCACCTCTCCTTCCGAGGGACTTAAAAATGGATATTACTACCATGGACTGTCAACAGAGTACATTTCTTATCACACCCACCGTTTCTTGATTACGTGCATCTTAAATAATCTAAGCAGGTGTCGTTTCCGATAGATTCATATTTGGTTACCTAAAGCAAAGTATCAAATTGTGTGCGACAAATCATATAGAATACTGTTTCGGACACTCTCGGACACACACACTTGAGACACGGTGATGGTGATAGAAACATATTTCATGAACAGGCCTTGTACAAATTAACGACGTGATATGTGTACGAATATTTAGATCAATGAGAACACGATATACGTCATATTTTTGTCGCCTTCTTCTAAAAGTCATATTAGGTTGGAATGAAACTAAGATGACATTTTCTTTGCAAAATGTTTATAACTGCATATCCATTGCTGGAGACATGACCTTTGTGACCTCTATTGCGCGTAGAAGTTAAAGTTTTATTCGAAAATCTGTCTTTCCGTATCCTCGGTGAATTTTCCGTGGACGTCATTGGGATCAAAGACGATAAATATGCATAGAATATTATTCATGCATCGTTGAAATACAAAGACGCTTGAATTCATTAAAGACCGATGTATGTCCATGTGATAGTAGGTCCGTGCTCCAACATTAGTGATTGACGACTGGACATTATGAACCTTCCTTTCCGAGCATAATGGACATTCATGGATTAGAGTATTACTTGCCTTCTTTGGACAGTGTCTTAATCAGATGGTAAGCATGTTTGCATTTTTAACGTTCAATTTTGTCCATTTATGTTGGCATATACGCCTCTGCCATGTTTCACATTTTTATACGTAAACTTAACTTACCTCTAACATCCATGTCTGGGCAATATCATCCCAAACGTTTTCTAATCCATTAAATGCAGATTTACAATGAAACAAACCAAAAGATAATCATGGTTTATTATTATTTATTTGCGTAAACTGTCTCTAAGTGCAAGAGTAAACAGAACATGACACGGTAAATCCAAGTATTTAATAAAGATCTATTTATTTCACAATAATCATTAATCGTAATAATTAAGAAAACGCATTAATTTCGCATAATTGATAAGAAAAACATACCTTCCACAGTAACAGAGGCAGGGCCAGGTGGATTAGCCACACCTGCGACTATACATTTATATTGTCCTTCATCTTCAATAGCAGTATTAGAGATGCTGATTGTAGAAGTGGCTGGAGTAGTATCAAGAGACTCTGATACTTCAAAGTTGGTGTATTTATCATCTGGGTCAATTCTATTACTACCACTGAATACAGTACTTCCTGCTCCCCCAGTGACATCATTCCAAACGAATGTAGGATTGGTGGCACCAGTTACACTACAGTCCAACTGTGTTACGGTTCCCCTCTCCACTGTAGCATCAACAGGTCCGGTTACCGTATGTCCTAATACAACTGAATAAAAAAATATAAAGAATAAAATAAAAATGTATCACTGTGATTTTTTTGTCTGTATAAAGAAGATAATTGTGAATAATAATTTTTCCAAATGCAGAGAAATCACGGGGTTCCTCGGACAAATGCTCAGACAGACTAAAAACACATCTCCATGTTTTGCAAGTCCTAAACTCCCAATAACAAGACTAATATAACCGTAAAAGTTCACATGGTAAAAAAATCAATTTCATGAAGCTTATATGTGACCTGTCACCACGATGCCCTGATAAAGTCGCACATTTTATTAGACATAAAAATGGAAAGAAATATGCTTTGGGTGAAAATATAAATATTTAACCTATTGCAGCATGCAAAGATTATAGCACTTTTGATTTCTGAAGACATTTCACTTTCACATTTTACATCTCAGTTATGATATTTAGCAATTTCATTAGCTTTGGTGTGTGCGACTTTATCAGGGCATCGTGGTGACAGGTCACATATTCTAAATTGTTGTATGTAGAACATTTTTTATTAGTCCATAAGCCGCACGGCACAAGCATGCTGTTCATGCACAAAAAAGCAAAGATACGCATATTCGTGTAAAATACATGGGAATTTCCACATCGCAAAATATTCCACATTTACAGTACATGTATTGTGCAAAAAAAAAAACTCCGAGATTGCAATGTTTAAATCTACATACTGTATGTGAACTGTCACCACGATACCTTGATAAAGTCCCACATCTTATGAAGCATAAACATAGAAAAAAAATATTTTGGGTGAAACTTTATTAGGGTATCGTGGTGACGAGTCACATATTTTATGCATCAATGTTAAAGGGGAAAATAAGCTAAACATATGTGCATTCAGAGAATACATCATAACTGAAAGACGTTATGCAACTTTCCTATTATTTTGCTGACAAATGTATGCAACATATAAGCAAAACAAACAACATGTTATATGATCCTGTGTTTGTTTCACAATGCACGAAAAAGTAAAGAAAAAAATCCAGATTCAGTGTTAGGAGCGTAATGATGTTGACGATAAAATTGAATAAAGAGGAATAGGTTACTGCAAGTGTCCTAAAGCTTCACAAGATGAAAGAAAAAGTCATTTACAAGTTTGAATAACAACATGATTTCTTTTCTTTGTCTGTGTGTTTTGTTTAGATATAAATCACAGCAAAAACTAACCTTATTTTATCATGGCCTATACCGATGACTCACTGGTCGTAATAAGAAGATACAAAATTGCAGTTTGTATGATTTAAAATAAATTTGCATTTTGATAGCATAATTCTTTGATCACTTTCCAAATCTTAACGGAGCCCTATCAGATGAAACAAAAATAGATAAATAAATAAATTTCAACATATGTGTAAACGTTTAAATCCCCACGAAGCAATGACACAACCCACGAAAAATTTGCATCATGTTTTCAGGCACACATTTCATTGCTTTTTGCAACATTAATTTGCAATAAAAGGTACCCCCTGTAACAATGATTTCCAACATAACAACAGCTTGTTAATGACGTTTTTTTCTTGTTTCATTAATTTGTAACATAAGTACCTCCTGGCTCAAAATGGTTTCCAGGGACCTGAATGAAGCACGTACCAATTGCATTTGCATAGATCAGAATAAAAATCTATCAAGAAATAAAAGATAACTTAAATATATGCACACACGTGCGCGCGCGCGCACTGGCACAATCAAGTGGAATGGTCTTGGCTTAGTGGATAAGACAATGTTTCTTTGTTGGGTTTTTTTTTTCACCTAGAGAGGCCTGTTGCGTCCTTGGGTAAGACACGTCATCTGCAATACCACTCTCCACCCAGGAGTACAAATGGGTACCTCAGAGGACGAGAAATCCCGTTGGAGGCAAAATTGGCTTGAGTGTAGTGGCAGCCAGGCTAAAAGAATACTTCCCAGGGAATGGAGGTGGTGCACATCTTTGCAGGCGTGATTATGGTCGGATTATCAGGGAGGGTAACGTGGTGAAAGAGCGGCCGTATAGGTGTTGATCCAAGACAACAAACCTCAAACTTCACTGTCACTTTACACACATATAGACGCTTACACAATAGACACACAAAATATACAAAGGCGTTTGCATAAACACACACACACAGAACCTGTGCGCACACAGTCAAACACAAAGACATCCTTACACCTATTGATCTGCGGGGTTCCTGTTTCACTTGCCCATTGCTTTTCTAACAAACAAGACTAGTTTTAAATCCCACAAAACTCACGGAATAAAAGGCATCTATACCTTCCATTTAACTATCCAATAAAAAAACCCTTATGTAAGAGCAGACAGATAAATGCATATACACTCATGCTCATAATAATGAAATATTTTAGAGACATTTTAGAAGTTACCATTTTTACGTGAACGGTACATCTGGGATTAATATTTGCTCACCCCTGATGAAATAAGTAAAGTATAAGTATTTTAGGAATGCTGAGCATTTTGTAGCGTCCGACTCGACGCTAAAACCTGTGTTTAAAAATGGCGGTATTCAGAGTTGTTGTTGAGTCACGTGGTGGTTACGCACGTTATCAGACTTGTAATAGACTATTCTGATGTTAATTTAATGATAATTGACATTAGATCAGAGTTAGAAGTTTTGGGGTTGTTTTTTGATTACTTTAATTTAATACTTTTTTCATGATTTTTGGTGCATTTTTCAAAAAATAAATATATAATTGTTATTGCGCTCAAATGTATTTTAGATTTTACTTTAGTCATCTCATGAAATCCAAAAATTGCTTCACATACTGCGTTTTTGTGAAATAAACACTTATCATGACAATTTTGAACGATATAGGAGAAAGAACTTAAGTATCAACAAAATATTCCATAATTATGAACAGGAGTGTACATAAACGACACAGACACAATCACAAATAGTTCTACGGCGTGTGGATAAAATTCGTGATTCACTCATCCACTTACCATTTAAAGTCGCAAAATACAGCACCATGTAAGTAACCATACGCCTATCCATAGTTGTGGGATTGTGTTCATGTATTTTTCTCTTTCTTGTTGCCGACAATTGTCTCGTTGCCGGAAAGATCTCTGCATAATCAGGGGTAGAAATATACCTACGAATGTGCTTCTTTTTTTTTAATGGCATTTATTTTAACACTTTGGGTGCTGGGCTAAAAATCCAGGTATGTTAACCAGGGACTGGATTGTTTCGCACTAATGTGTATAACCTTTCCAAATTGTACGATTTTCTGTAAAATCGCAAATGCTATCAAGAAAATACATTTTAACTCATTTATTTGGTTTGTTGTGTATTCATTTTATGATAAATGTCATTGGTAGAACTTCAGTTGACATTTGTCATTTCGAATAAAGATATGGTCCGATTGTCTTCTCGCGCGAACAGGTTCGCCGATAGACCTGAGTGAAGTCAACCTGGGGCGAACAGGTTCGCCGATAGCACTCAAGTGTTAAGATATTACTCGTTCTTTTTTGGAAATAGAATAAAAATAAAATTGAACTTGAACTATTAGATCTGAAAATTAATTTTAAACCCTAATCTCTTGAATTTCAAGTTATCTTTTTCACAAACATTCTTTAACTATTTGAACGTCAATATTTTTGAATATTTTTTGAAGGGGGGTTAGAAGGGGAGAAATGCAATGGGTATCATCTATTTATACATATATATACGCACAATTATGCATATAAATAAAAACTGCTCTGGGTTTGATCGATAATTTTTCCTTCTCATATGGCATGTTTAGCATCATCCGAAGGCTTATTTGATTTTTGTTAAAATGAAACCCTATTTGGGATGATTATGTCGTCAGGGAAAGGGCAGTGTCTTAAAATATGGCTTATAATGTAAATTGGAAAGCTACAAAATGAATACCGAAGGTCATGAAGAGTCAATAAAGATCATGTTCTTTTGTATTATGTAGTTATGTCTTTTGTTCTCAGCTGGTCAGCCATAAATACCAATTTCAATAGGAGGCCCTGCCACTTCATTTGTTTATGACTTTCAGATTTATGTGTTTGAGTCGTGTTTTAAATGCCCATACATGTTTATTTGTTTGTTTAATGTTTGCTTGTGCACACGTTTGTTTGAATTCATTTCAATTTTCATTTCAAAGTACATAACAACAAAAGATAAATTGGTAAACTCATTCATCAACAAGGAAAAACATTGAGCTGTTCACCGAACATATTTTGCAAACTCTTCAATATCAAAGTCATGAACATTCATGACATTCATGGCGGAATAGCTGAGAAGAAAAGACATAAGCCCATACAAAATACATCTTTATCGACATTTCATGATCACGTGTCATACCGGTGTACATTTCTCAGCTATTCAATTTACGTTATTTCATATTTATTTCTTTATGATTCCACGATAGTCTAAAGTCAATGCCAATTTCACTCACCGTCTATTAGCTCCTCGAGTCCTTAACACCAGAATAGAGGTTTACGTTGAAAGCAAATTGTTTTGACAATAAAAGAATGATTATGAAATGATAAATACGAGTCAGTGTCCATCTATCTTCCCCTGTTAAAGTCAATTTAAAGGTCATATGACATAAAAACTATCAAAACTGGGTAATCAATCTTGTAGAGTATTTTTCATCTAGGATTCCAATCTGACTTTTGATTCTCGATGAAAGTTCCAGGTTTCGGTTATTCACTAAAATAAAAACTGTTCGGGAACGCCCATATTTTTTGGCCCCGATATGCAAAACAAGCTGTTATCATGTGACGTCATCGGGGGAACGCCGCTCTCTGCGGGCGAGCTTGACTTGCGTAATAGTACACGCATTACGAAGATCTGTCGACAGTAAAACAACAAACTTCGAGGTCATTTTTAATCATTATTGCATATGGCCGTCTCTAAATCATCTGGGAGTGATTCAGGATCAGAGATTTCCACGACTGACCGTCGGATCTTAATTTTGATGACAACTAAGCCCAGCAACTAAAACGAAATTTTGCCGCCAGGTTTCAGCCAGAAGCGCAAGACGAGCGACACCGCTGCAGGGCTACACAAGCCAACATGAAAACTCACGAATATGAGAGACCAGTTGGAAACAAATACTGGTAAGTAATGCATATTCAAGCTAAAGTGTACATAGTTTTACGTAATTTGAAGTAGGCCTATGTTATGATAACACACTGAACATGCATTTTAATGAAAATGTCTATGCTTTTTACTGCGCTGGTGATATCCTTGCATTGCACGCCGCGAGTGCAGTAGTTGGCTTGGCGGCGCGGCGCAGCCGATCGACAGGGGTCAAGTTCCCGTAGCTCCCCGGCCGATGCAGGGTCAACTTCTTGCCCCTCGGTGTTGGACAAGACCGACATCGCCCAAATGTATACACATCCCGGGATACACACTCACTAGAATGGTCCGGTAAATCTGACGGTTCGTGGATTTTTTCTTCGAACAATTCTGTGATTTTAAAATTTGAACGATCGACTCAGATAAATATCACAATTATTCGAAGAAAAACTACTCTAGCCGTCAGATTTACCGGACCATTCTGGTTTGTGTGTACTTGGCGATCGATGTTGATCTTGTCCAACACCGAAGGGCAGGACGTTGACCCTGCATCGGCTGGGGAGCTACGGGACTTGACCCCTGTCGATCGGCTGCGCCGCGCCGCCAAGCCAACTACTGCACTCGTGGCGTGCAATGCAAGGATGCAATCACCAACACAGTAAAAAGCATAGACATTTTCATTTAAATGCATGTTCAGTATGTTATCATAACATACTTCAAATTACGTAAAACTATCTACACTTTAGCTTGAATATGCATTACTTACCAATATTTGTTTCTAACCAGTCTATCATATTCGTGATTTTTCATGTCGGCTTGTGTAGCACTGCAGCGGTGTCGCTCGTTTTGCGCTTCTGGCTGAAACCTGGCGGCAAAATTTCGTTTTAGTTGCTGGGCTTAGTTGTCATCAAAAATAAGATCCGACGGTCAGTCGTGGAAATCTCTGGTCCTGAATCACTCCCAGATGATTTAGAGAGAGCCATATATGCCATAATGATTAAAATGACCTCGAAGTTTGTTGTTTTACTGGCGACAGATTTTCGTATTGCGTGTACTATTACGCAAGTCAAGCTCGCTCGCAGAGCGGCGTTTCTCTGATGACGTCGGAGGTTACGTGTTACGCAAGCACGCCTTCAGCATTTTTTGTGGGCGGTGCGAACTTGGCGTAGAAATAATGATATTACATTCTTAAGTGCAGTATTATTTTAATATTAGATGATTTTCCAGGTAACTTTCGATAGAATGGTATTCCAACAACAATTAACTATCAATTAAAACTCATTTTCATGAGTATGTCCTGAAACCTTTAAAACGATGTGTACATATTCCATTAAAAAAAAATGATAGTACGCACTATAGTGGGGTGGCTTAACGTAATTTTTTTTGAATTACCGTTATTTGGTGGATAAAAGCACCATTTTTGGTACAGAACTTCCTTATAGACTAACTTTTGATTTTAGAAGGGGTACCACCCAAACCGGGTTCAGGATCAGGGTCAGGGAGTACGTTGGGGATGACCCCCTCCCATGGTACAGAAATGTGAATTTTATGCACATTGTATCTTATATCTAAGCTGTATAATGGAAACTATGCACAAAGACATTTATTTATGATGTAATAAAATACAGCAAAAAAGCCCCGGGGTGAAACCCTAACCCCGCCATGCCCCAAGGCCCGCCTCCCCCACACACACACACACCTTGGCTATACGTAGATAGGCGTGTAGCCAAAATATTGCTGTTACGTGTGGATAAAAGCACCATTTTTGGTATAGAGCTTCCTTATATTATTGACTATTTTTTTAGAAGGGGAGCCACCCAAATGGTTTCAGGATCAGGGGGCATGGTGGGGTGACCCCCTGCCATGGTACAGAAATGTAGATTTTATGCACAGTGTATCATCTATATGTGAACTGTACTGATGGAAAGTATATGATATTAATTTATGCGATATTATTTCAAAACAGGACACAGGGTGTTACCCGACCCCAGTTCATGTTACTACCCCCTTCGATATAATGTGCCAAGGTGGATGAAAGCACCATTTTTGATATAGAGCTTCCTTATGGAATAACTTTTGATTTCAGAAGGGGAGCCACACAAACGGGGGTTAAGGGTCAGGGTGGCATGGTGGGGGCAACCCCCTTCCATGTTACCGAAATGCAAATTGTACATGCATGCACAGTGTATCGTATAGAGTATGTGAGCTGTATGATGGAAAATACATGTAAAGATATCAATTCATGACGTGATATAGTTCAAAACAGAACAGGAAGGCCTGAGATATACCTTCCACGTCCCCTTCCTAGCCCCACCACACCTCAAGACATCCCCACCTTGGTCATGTAAATGGGTGTCTAACCAAAATAGATATAGATTTTTAAGCAAACAATCAAACATTAATTTTGATGATACAAACAGCATTTACCAGGATGAAAAAAGGTGAATAGGATTCATGGAAGGAGAGGGGGTGAGGGTTCAACCACCATTCGGGGAGGGGGGGGGCTATTAAACCTCAGTATCTTGTGACAAAGAGAAAAATATTTGTGAAACTAAACTATCAGAAATCGAAGACTAATTAGTCAGGATGTGGGGAGGGGTTTACAAGGATAGAGGTAAAAGAAGTAGGAAGTAGCGGTGATAGCAGGATGGGGGAGCAGTGCCCATTTTACATATGAAAATGCCCCTTTTACATATGGAATTTTCACTTTATGCAGAGTTAATAATGCTTCTCTTTTTAAACGGCAATGACCCTTTCAAATAGGAAAAGTGCACTTTTTGCAGAGGAGAGTGCCCCTCTGTATAGTGAAGTGTCCCTGTACATTCACATAAGAAAATGCCATATTTACATAAAAAGTGTCCTCCTTTTGGAAGTGCTCCCCATTCTGTTGTAGTTAGTGCCACTTTTCATTTCTATTATTTCTAATGAGTGCTACCATGCATTTTTTTTTATTCGACCCCTCTATGAACCCTATTCACCGCCTCTCCTTATCCTGGTAAATGCTCTACATCAGATGATTGTTAAAGATTGATCTCTCTTTTGGCTAGACACCCATCTACATGCCCAAGGTGGGAGTGAGATGTCTTGGGGCAAGGCGGGGGTGTTGGAGTAGGTGGGGAAGCTGGAAGAGTACACCCGATGTTATTTCCTGTTCTGTTTTATAGTGATAAGCTAACATTGTGGAGCTTAAACTTAACAAATTGTCAAACTTTGATATCTGAGCTACATAGTAGTGATTGAATGGACAAATAAACACCCTAGAATACAAAAGTTTGAAAATTTATGCTGCCACTGGCAAGATATGAATGAATAAACAATTAGTACTCGGGGCGAGTAGAAAATAGCCTAGATCTACACACAGTAAGTCTATGGGAGGAAATGGTCAGGTGAATCCGGTCAACTTACGATTTTCACTTTTTTTAAAAGCACTAAATAATCATTTTGAAATACAACTTTTTCAGGGCTTCATTTTTAGACCTTATCAAAGACACTGGTAGCATGGGGAATCATGTAGCACAGATTTTTTTAACTGTAATAAATGTTAGCCAATGGCTTTAAAATATATCACATCACAGACCTGTCACCACGATACCCTGATGAAGTCGCACATTGTACAAAACATAAAAATTGAAATAAAAATACTTTGGGTGAAAACTGTGAATATATAAACTTTTGCAACATGTGAAAGTTATAAACCTTTTTGATTTTTGAGGACAATTCACTTTCCTATATTACAACCCAATTACGATAATTTCCACTTTCCTTAGCTCTGGAGTACAGTATGCGACTATATAAAGGTATCGTGGTGATGGGTCACATACGTATATAATGTGCAAAATATCCACCATACAGCTCGCATACTGTCATTGTCAATGTGCACAATCCACATTTCTAGACCATGGAGTGAGGATAATGGGGGTTATGCCCACCAGTTCCTCCTGACCCTGGTCCCAAACTCATAATGTGGCTCCTCTTCTTGATGTATGGTGGGGGCTAGAAAGGGTAACTGGGGTAGGGTTACACCCAGGGGCCTTTCTGTCCTGTTTTAAACTGTATCACATTATAAAATATATCATTGTGCATTATGTACTTTCCATGATACAATTCACATACTGTACACGAAATGGTGTACATAAAATTCACATTTTTGTACCATGGAAGGGGGGTCACGCCCATGCCACCCTGACCCTGATCCTGAACCGGGTTTGTGTACCCCCCCCCCCCTTTCTTAAGTAACAGGCTAACATTGTGAAGCTTCAAATTAAAATATTATCAAACTTTGCTATCTGAGCTACATAGTAGTGTTTGAATGGACAAGTAAACACCCTAGAATACAAAAGATTTTTAGACCTTATCAAAGACACTTGGGTCATGGAGGATTATGTAGATCACATTTTTTTTTTATTTGCGAGTGTTAGCCAGTGGCTTTAAATCAAAAGTTAGTTAATCAGGAAGCTCTATGCCAAAAATGGTGCTTTTATCCACCTCGTAATAGCAAAACTTTGGCTACAAGCCTATCTTTATAGCTAATGTGTAGAGGGGGCGGGGCGGGGGGGGGGCTTGGCGCATGACCTGGGCTAGTAGCCGGGTTACACCCAGGGCCTTCCTGCTATATTTCATCACATCATAAAGTCTTTGTGCATAATATTCATCATACAGCTCACATATACATGTAAGATACAAGGGAGGGGAGTTATCTCCAACATACCTCCTGACCCTGATCACAAACCCGGTTTGGGTGGTACCCCTTCTAAAATCAAAAGTTAGTCTATAAGGAAGCTCTGTACCAAAAATGGTACTTTTATCCACCAAATAAGGGTAACTGCACAAAGCCACACCACTACTATTACGTGGGTAAAAAGCACCGTGCTGTTTATTATTCAACAAATATATAATTACGGATAAAATCAAACTTATTTCCTCATAATGAAGTAAGTTCACAGGTTCATCAAACTGAACTTCAGGTTACACATACATTTTAATCTTAACTATACAGATCGCGGTCGGTTTGATGTAATACGTAATTCTTCAAACGAACACCCGAACATACCCGATGTTGCAGCTTCGTATACGTAATTTTGGTCGTTGACGGTTGACCACTTCAACTGGTAGAGCACTGATAGAGTGTCCGACCAAAAAGCCGAAGTGTCGCATTTCCATCGAATCAGTGTGTGTGTGTGTGTGTGTGTGTGTGTGTGTGTGTGTGTGTGTGTGTGTGTGTGTGTGTGTGTTTTATATACATGTACATGTATTTGTGCACAGAATGTACAATTTGTCCTTTATTCACCGTTGGTGGGGCTATGAGTAAGGCATCGAGAGCCGTATATCTCGCCGAGGGCAGAGAGCTTGAGCTTTGGGAAATTTTGACAAACCAAGAACGTGGATTGTGTTGTATTTCTTTTCTTAAGTAATTCGACATAATTCATACGGCATTGTAAGCACAAAAGGAATCATGTTAGTATTTAATCAGGTGATAAAACCCGTCTTACCGATAGGAAATCAATGCGTTATATAGGCACACAGTGGTGAAATTAAATTCAATTTCGCAGGAATGCAAACGGTGCATCATCGCTTTTTTTTCTTACAAAAAAGGGAAAATCTTATGGTGGACAAAACATGAATGGCCCACCGACAACGTGTTTTACTGCCAAGCGTTTTTTTTTCAAAACGCGCTGTAAACGACATGATTTTCATTATTATAGGATCCATTCTACCCCTCCCTTTCCACGTGACGACTCCCCTTCCTCTCTTACCCCCAATTCAGCATATATTTGTAGGTAGGCTTACCAAAACTTGGACATTTAAATTTTGAATTGCAGTTACGATTTTGACCAAAATGACCAAAGTGGAGTGAATAACATTTGACTGATTTTTATTTTGAATTCAAAACATTGTTTACCTAAGAATGGCCTTGTCAACCGCATTTGTAAATTCCCGATTTTATTTCGTAGATTTTATTTTCTTCAAGTTCAAGTTCAAGTTCAAGTTCAAGTTTTATTTCACAAAAATTATACAATATACAATATATACATGATAAAAAGCATACATCATTACAAAACAATAATTTGCTCTAACTATGGGTGATGATTTGAAATATGGTAGATAAAATGTATTCTACATTACTTTACGTTTGGTAATTGGGCAGTGAAAATGGGGAACTGAAGAAAGCCCACGGAAAAGGGCTTGTACAGTGAGTCAGTCCACCAAAGCTAACAGAAAAGTAGATACAGCAATGAAAAGAAGAACATATAACAATGATACCTAGGATTAAGTTAACATACAAGGGGGATTACAGATAACTAGATAATAAAGAATGCTTGAGTTTGCGTTTAAATGAACCAAGAAAATGACATTGTAAAATACATTGGTGTAAAGAATTCCAGATATTTGGACCCGAATACCTTATACTTTGTGAGGTTTTGAATTTTCTTACTGGCCAGAGATGAAGTAGGTTTTTATTTCTTGTATTATATTTGTGCACTTGACTGTTGAGGGAAAACATGGAATTAAACGAGGAAGGTAATGTGTTGTGGAAATAATTAAACCTAAATACAGCGATTTGAAATTTGTTGATATCATATATATTTAAAGCATTCATTTTTTTTAAACAATGGAGGAGAATGTTCGGTAAAACCGGAATTGGTATATTCGTAGCGCCCTCTTTTGAAGTTTATGTAATACAGATAATTTTGAAATACCGGAGTTACCCCAAATGACATTACCATAAAACAAATGAGGAAGAACTAATGACTGATAAATGGTAAATAAAACATGAATGGGAATGAAAGATTTCAATCTGTTGATAACACCTACAATTCTTGAAACTTTACATGAAACTGATTGAATGTGATTATTCCATTTTAAATTTTGGTCAATTTGAATTCCTAGGAAGTTAATATTAGTGGTTTGATTAATTGGATGATTATCAATTTTTAAAGAAAGAGTACGTTCAAAATCCTTTGGTAATCTATTATTGTAGGTAAAATATATAAAACTAGTTTTATCAATATTCAAGGACAATTTATTAGACTTAAGCCAGGAAGAAACCATTTCTAAATCTTGATTAATTGTGCTTATTAGGTTCATTAGATTACTATTACTATGAAAAATAGAAGTGTCGTCAGCAAAGTGGGTAAATTTTAACGTAGTTGATGATAAACTCATGTCATTTATGTAGATTAAAAACAGTAAAGGACCTAGAATTGAACCTTGGGGAACGCCACAAATACTTTTGGAAAAGGACGACGAGTGGGATTGGTAACAAGTAAATTGATGTCTGTCTCTTAAATAGTCAACGAACCATTGGTGGGCTAAACCTCTAATGCCATAATGATATAATTTGTGGAGTAATATATTATGATCAATTGTGTCGAACGCTTTACTTAAATCTAAAAAAAATTCCTATGACATGTTTATTAAGGTCTAATGATTGGGTGATGTAATCGTGAATATTAACTAAAGCATGGTCGGTTGAATGATGTTTACGAAAGCCATACTGGTGTTCAGATAATAAATTGTTCATGTTTAAAAAGTTGTACACTCGGTTGTAAACTAGTCTTTCAATAATTTTTGAGAAGCAAGGGAGAATAGATATTGGTCGGTAATTTATAAGTTTATGTTTGTCACCTTTTTTAAAAACAGGGACAACTTTGGCTATTTTAAAGGCAGAAGGTACTGAAGCAGTTTGTATTGAAAGGTTAAATATATAGGTTAATGGTTTGGAAAGTATTAAACTTGAAGCTTTTAAAACAGATACATGAACATCATCAAACCCAGGACTTGCATTATTTTTCATATTAGAAATTATATCTAAAGTTTCACTTTCGGTTATTCTGTTAAGAAAAATAGTATTATCACAACTATTGGGCAAAAAGTCAGAGAATTTAATTGGGGGATCGATTATGGTTTTAGATAAATTGGGTCCTATTTCTGTGAAAAAGTTGTTAAATGTATTTGTATCACTTTAGGGCATATTTCATTGGCACCATATATAAAGTGATCGGGAGCTTTAGTCTTAGGTTTACCTAACAAAGAATTAATAGTAGACCAGGTTCCCTTAATATCACTTTTACATTCATTAAATTTAAGAAAAATAAGACTTTTTAGACGACCTTATGAGAGATGTAAGTTTGTTGCGATATAATTGTATTCTGTGATTATCGGTCGATGGGTTTTTAATATATTTCTTGTAAAGACGACTTTTGGTACGTATTGATTTAAGTAAACAATTATTGATCCACGGTTTTCGTATAATGCTTGTTCGACTTTTTTTCTTAACCTTCGGGAAATGTTTATCATATAAAGCACTAAATTTTCCAAAGAAAAAATTATATGCAATCTCAGTATCAGAAAAATTATATAATTCAGACCAATCAACAAGGGCTAGTTCATTAACAAAGCTTTGCATGTGCTCCTGATTAAAACATCGTTTATGAGATATAAATTCATGTATTTTTCCAACATTAGAACCAGATTTATCTATAATAAAGACGGGAAAATGATCACTGACATCGGAATATAAAATGCCGGGATGGGGACAAGTCAATGGGAAATTAGTAAATATATTGTCAATTAAAGTAGCAGCGGAGGGGGTAACTCTGGTGGGTTTAGTTATGAGGGGAATAAAGCTATTTGTAAATAACATATTCACAAAATCTGTAATGAGGCTGTCACGTGTATAATTTAGTAAATTTAAATTGAAATCGCCCATAAGGAATAATTTACTATTTAGTATCAATACAAGAAGACAAAATATTGACAAATTCTCTAGCATTAGCGGCAGGTTTTCGATACAAAACACCAACTAATAAAGATTTTACGTGTAAACGAATATTAATACAAGGAGTCAATTCAACAAAAAGCGATTCGTAATCATTATTCGGAGGCATCAAATCATTTCTTACTTAAAAATCAAATCTATCAGAAATCATTAAAGCTACACCGCCTCCTCTTCCGGAAAGTCGATCAGAACGTATGAATGTGTACCCAGGTAAATTAAATAAACAGTGAGATTTTTCGTTTAGCCACGTTTCGGTAAATCCTATAACAGAAAATTCATGATGAAGAGAAGAATAAAGGTCAACTATATTGTCAATTGAATTGGATATGCTTCGAGCATTGATATGTAAAATGCTTAAATTGCTATAATTGGAAAGTTCAAATTTTGATACAAACTCATCAATGATATGGTATTGACATGGAGTTGGGGGTATTAAGTCAGAACTTACGTCAGGTTCGTTATTATTTTGGTTGAGCGTCGGCAATGGTAATTCAATGGCATCTATATCGATAAGGGTTCTATTGTTGAATAATGTACTAAATTCTTCATTATCTAAATTTTGAAATGGGAGAGCATGGTATGTTTCGTCACAGAAAATAGAGTGCATATGTTCAGCAGTAATAGAAATATCATCATCATCACAAAAAGAATACGAACAACAGTCGGAACAGAATGGCATAAGTAAAGGAACAAACAAAACAATAATATCAACAAAATTACAGCTACAGGCATGCATGAGAGTTAACAGAAATATAACTAACAGTCACACATTTACGGTCATGCATGTAAATGTAATTGAAGTAAACACAATAATTACCAAAAATAAGTTTTAAAAAAATGCACAGTTACAGTCAAAACAATAAATTGGAATAGACGGAATCGATTATAACTGCTAAGAAACACACATAAGGTGTGCAGTTATAAAAGTAAACGGATGAAAAATAAAAATAACCACAAAATAATAATGTCTTGTGGTAATGAAAGCAAGCAGAAATAGTAATAACTACAGACAAAATCATACAAAAATACGTACGTACATACGATATGTGAAAAGCACGCAAAAATAGATCAAAAGGCAATCACTAATTAGTGCCTATATAACACGATGAAACACGGTATCAGATACACACTAAAACAATGAATTATAAGTCTGAAAATTGAGATGTAGAAAAGAAAATCAACAATGTAAAATAAAGTTTTACAATGAATTTCGGGAAAAAAAAATCAGTTCAAAATCAACAAAAGTGACTGACGGTTCTCCTATACGTCAGGTAAATAAGTAAATATACATTGCTGCAGCAGTTCGCGCGAGAGTTATTATATATTACACAGGTCGCGTTTAGAGGTTATTACTTTTTTTGATTGATTTGCCGTTTGTTGCTTTTAACAGTGCTATTATCCGTCCATCGGTCGACCATGAAGTTTCTATCTTCGGGTGATTTCGCGCAGCACGTAACAGTTCGACATTTTTGTTTTGTCAGGTCTTCTTTTTGTTCCTTTGAGCTTGCGACGATTCGAAATAACAGCATGCCTTGGCTTGTACGTTGCAAATTTTACAATGATTGGCCGTGGTTTTTTGATGCTTTCGGTACGTGAAGTATCGCTAGTGGGACGGCCAGTCCTATGGGATCTGTCGATCTCAGAGATTGCCAGATCAATGCCTAGTTTTGTTTTCGCGAGGTCTACCACAATTTTGTCAGTATTTTCATCCTTAGATTCGGGAATACCAAACAATCGCAAGCAATTGCGTCGCGAATACTGTTCCTGCTTGTTGTCTCTATTTTTAGATTCTTGAAACATGGAGTCAAATGAATCTAGTTTATTTTGAAGTTCCTTGATTTGTTTCGATTTCAAGTCATTTTCAGTTTCTAGTTCAAAGATGCGCGATTCCTGAGTTTCAATTTGCTTAACAATATTGCTCAATTCAGATTCAACAGCTTTGCGCACTGCTTCACTGATTGCTGAGACAAATTCATCTGATTCAAGTAGTTCTGACATTTTGAACGAAAGATCAGCTTTTTTCGAGTTTTGTGTTTGTCTGCCTGGTTGTTTGTTGGGTAGAGCCATTGTTGAGTAGATGGTCGGTAATGTATACAGAGGAGTATAATCTAGGTCAATCAAAATACCCTGGTGAGTTAGTGTATCAGGTAGTTCGTGAATGGGCGATCAAAGCAACACAATCAAAGAAGAACACGATGAAAGGTTTGTTCCATGCATAAACACAAAACAAAGTTCTGAGGTAAAGACAAGACTTTCACACATAAAGCTGATGGGCAGGGAGTAGTCAAAGTCAAATAATAGAGCATGCAATGAAGCGTTGAAGTAGAGAATGGACAAATCGGCTCACTCAATGGAACATGCAAGCAAGTAATTCGATGTGATGGATGGCTGCATGCAAGGAAATGATCGGTGATGAAAGCTCAGTGATAAAAGCTCAGTTCGAGGACTGTCAAGTTCAGGACACAAAATCCCACATTTGGGACTATGATGACAAGAGCTTACCAGAAGTCAGTCGAACCCAGAAGATGATACCAAGTTTTTCCATTTAAATTGCATCTGAAAATAGTTCTGGGGTTATTAAAATCAGTCCTGACGATAAGGAGACTCATCCGCTGAACACTTACATGTTTATTTAGCTGACATTCAAGATTTAAGAGTGAATTTTGACAAGATTTCAAGCAGCTACTTCACCTCAGTGAGAGAAGTTTGAAATAAAGCAGAGTATTTACGCAATGTTAATTTTTAGGCATGCAAAAGAGACGCCTTACCTGTAGAGATTAATTTGCCCCCAGCAAGATTTGAACCAAGGATCTTAGGAATTGCAAACAAGTCTCTAACCATTCAGCCCAGCTGATATTCAGTGAGAGCAACTAGTACTTTGACATTCTTATTGTATGTGAACCCCCATTACGCCCACAATGCTGACACTATGGGGTGACATGCAAGTGGGATCGTTTTACAAAACACACATAAACTTCACTGTGGGTATTTTTAACATCTCTGAAACGCCCTCTACGACGATTTATATTGTTTTAACACATCACATTGTGGAGTTAAAGACACTATACTGTGGAAGCCCCATTTAAACATTGTCAAACTTGCTGTCTGACATATCTTACGGGGTTTGAATAGACAAATGTTAGTTTTTGAGTGGAAACCTTGTTATCCGATGCCTTTAACCCCACAATGTCACGTGCTACCTACACATCAACCCGAAATGTAGCTCTGGTAAGTGCATCATACACACACACACACACACACACACACACACACACACACACACACACACACACACACACACACACACACACACACACACACACACACACACTACAACAACTAACACTACACTACACACACACACACACTCACACACAACAAACAAACAAACAATTACATTGTGGCATTTCCATTGATAACCTCATTTCCATCTGCACATATTGTACCAGTGACAGCATAACTGTCCAAACTTTTGTGTTCTAGGGTGTTTATTTGTCCATTCAAACACTGTCAGATATGTCAGATAGCAAAGTTCGATAATTTTTTAAACGGGTCTTCCACAGTGTTATACAGTGTGAGTTAAAAAAAAGTTAAACCGCTAGATAATTGGTCATTGTATTAAAATTCAGCTTTGAACAAAATTTTATCATACCTGTTTGGAAAGAGTGTTTTATCCTGAATCATTTGATACCATTTTTGTGTGGATTGTGTCCATGCTTGGATGAACAGGATGCATTGTTTGCGAGGGTGCAAAAATTGATTTGCGCCAAAGTAATGATAATGTGATGTTTGAATTAAACAATTGGGATTGGGTTTTAATTCGGTCTTTGCAGATCAAAGAAACAGCATTTATCATGCTACTCATATCGAAACGCAGTCACACACACACACACACACACACACACACACACACACAGCACACACACACACACACACACACACACACACACACACACACACACACACACACACTCACATAGCATAACAATGCAGACCAGTCGAGTCTTTAGAGAGAAACAATTCATTATGATGTTAAAGGGACCGAATCGTGGCTGTTGATGTTTTGCGAAACCAGTTCGATGCACGCAGCAGCGTACTGGCAGACTGTGTATTCAGTACGACCAATGAGAAACAGCGAATTAGTGGAGGTCCTACCAAATTTACCGAAACGTGCCGAATTGATTATTCGGGCTCTTTCGTATCAGCGTGTGCGTCCATCGCGGTCCGCTGAGTACTGCAACTAAATAAACACTATACCGCGTATACAGAATGTAACTCGAAACGGAGCTAGCGAACAGGGTGACGGCCCTGAGTTTTGTTCTCATCAGGCCGGTCGATGGCCACGATTCAGTCCCTTTAATGCACTAAACTTTCATAATGGCATAATGATTGAATGTAAATTTCCATTTTGATAAATGCTCATAACGTTAATACTTAGATTTAAATAGGTAACCACAGAACTTATGTAGCCAGACACTGTCTTAATACATGACAGTGAGAGAGAATAAAAGAATTGTGTGTGTGTGTGTGTGTGTGTGTGTGTGTGTGTGTGTGTGTGTGTGTGTGTGGTGTGTGTGTGTCGTCGTGTGTCGTGTGTGTGTGTGTCGTCGTGCGCGTGTGTGTGTGTCGTGTCGTGTGTGTGTGTGTGTGTGTGTGTGTGTGTGTGTGTGTGTGTGTGTGTGTGTGTGTGTGTGTGTGTGTGTGTGTGTGTGTGTGTGTGTGTGTGTGTGTGTGTGTGTGTGTGTGTGTGTGTGTGTGTGTGTGTGTGTGTGTGTGTGTGTGTGTGTGTGTGTGTGTGTGTGTGTGTGTGTGTGTGTGTGTGTGTGTGTGTGTGTGTGTGTGTGTGTGTGTGTGTGCGTGTGGCCCACGCGCACGCGCATGTGTGAGTGTGTTTCGATATGTGTAGCATGATATATTCTGTAAGGGATAATTCTTTGATCTGCAAAGACCGAATTAAAACCCAATCCCAATTGTTTAATTCAAACATCACATAATCATTACTTTGGCGCAAATCAATTTTTGCACCCTCACATACAATGCCTCCTGTTCATCCAAGCATGAACACAAACAATACAAAAATGGTATAAAATGATTCAGGATAAAACACTCTTTCCAAACATGTATGATAACATTTTGTTTAAAGCTGAATTTTAAAACAATGAGCAATTATCTAGCGGTTAACTTTTTTTTGACTCACACTCTATAGTGTCTTTAATATACGAATAATTTATGAGTTGTGAATGCATTGGGCACGAATATAACTTGTCTATTCAACAAGGCGCGTAGCGCCGTGTAGCACCGCGTTGAATAGACCAGTGGCCAATCTCGCGCGGAGTGCAATATTACGTGCCCCAATGCATGAACAAAATCATAAATTATTCATTTTATACAACGCCTTATCCTTATCACACAGTTAGTATCCATTTGAAAACAACAGAACACTTTGTTTTTGACAAATCTGCTACACAAATCCCCACTGCTGACAAAGTACTAACATAGAAATCAATCTGTGGGATTATGCCATTCACACTGCAGCAACTGAGTTGACTCAGTCGGGTATTCAAACTGCCAATCCCTCAAGTTTTTAATCCATATGAAGTGAATTAGTCTCACATTATAATGCAAATGTAATTTACTCTCACCTGGAAACAAAATAATGAAATGTGAAATTCCGATGAAAGAGTTTCCATCATCAACCAGTAGTGTATTCTCTTTAAGGCATTTATGGCATAAAATCACATGTATTTATATTATCTAAGTAATTTATCAGGTAAAATTGACTAAGTATGTGCGTTTACTTATCTTCTGGGAGTCTGGTCTGATATTAAAAAACAAACATTTTTTAAAGTAGAATTCTTGCACAAATACTAATAAATCGGAATTTGACTAATTTACATAAATATCACGACTGTCTATCAATCATTTACGAAAACAATTTGACTGCAAGTACTCTGTGTATAATAGTCAAGCAAAAATACCAATCAATTCATTTCTACACTCTCGCAATGAAGTTTGATTTGATTTGACAGACTATTATGAAAACATTTTGGAAGTGATATGTGTAAAAGAAACCTAATTTGCAGTATGCAAATTAGTTATGTTGTTATTAAGGACAAATTATTTATGTTCTATTTAAATCTTTAGGTACCGTACCAGTACGGTCAAGGATAACCCATGTTTTTACGGTAACACGGAATAATAATATTTCTCTCATAAATTGTGGTACACAATTCTCATAAATGATACTTACTTGCATTATTTGCATAAACCGAACGCATGCATAATGAAGCACTTTAACGGTTTGCTACAAATATCTGTAACTTCAACGATGAAAACATGATAACCAACCAAGTTTCAATTCGAATGTTTTGAAGATCAGGTGAAGGAATTATACCACTTCTGCCTTTATTTTTACATAACTAAAAGGAATGATATTCTGCAAACTATTTTAATTAATTTGCATAAACCAAACGGATATATATCTAGGCTAGCCTCTTTTTAGCCGTTTTCTGATTTCCAGAACAAAGTATAATGTGGCAAGAAAAAAATACAGTGTCCTCGTTTTATCAATCAGAAAATGAAATTGATGTCCATCAGGTTTATAGCTAGAAAGATTTCTGTGCCGGCTGTACGAAGGAGTTAAGCAAGCGGAGCGAGCAAAGCGAGCGTAGCGCGCTCCTGGGTTTCCACATAGAAAAAAACATTTGGAAGCATTTATTTTACAAAATACATCTTCGCTGAAATGTAATGATGTTTAAAGCTCAAAATACACGATCTATGTAGAGATTTAAAACATTTTACAGTCATTTTAAAGCTTTTCTGTGCCGGTCAGAGGACTAATAAATTCAGCTCAGTGCCGGTCGGCTTCGGTTTGTGCCGGCTACTACCGACCGCCGCCAACCGCCGTAGCTATAACCCTGATGTCCATATTATTTGCATAGTACCAAGTTTATGTAAATTCTTCTTATGTGGTTAGCTGAAGTAACAAGTACATTTCTAAAAAAAAAATACAGTCCATATTATTTGCATACTACCAGGTTTTTGTAAATTCTACTTATTTATATTAGTTTCCATCGTTTACATTTGACGAAATTGTTACTTAGCGTACATTTTGACTATATGATTTATGTGTATTACTTTCATATTTTATACATGTTTATATACCTAATTCATTATGATTTAAATTATTTCATAATTGTTATGTGTTAATTGTATTGTCTGCAGGGCCCCTTGGGAGACCAGTTTTTCATGAACTGAAGGGTTGTCCTGCATATACGGAAATCCGAAATAAACAAATTAATGCTGTAATTAATTAATTTATTAAAAAAATAAATATCTTATAAATAAATTTCGGACCAGCAAGTATCTGTTATATCCCTTTATCGATGCAATCAATTAAATAAATGTCTGTGCTTATAATTCTTAAGGTGAGAAAACAAGGTGTAGACATTTCTGATGGTCTTATTTCACAAATTATAAGTATAGGCCTATGCGTGTCAATAAAAACACCGTTGCAGAAAAATAATACATTTCATAAATGTTAGTATGCTCAGAGAGGAATTTGCACTTAAACCACGTATTTTGTAACGTTGCGAACATCAAATTTAAAGGTAAATGACATGATTGGGGATAGTTCTCAACTTGGGCTGAAACTACTTTAAAATCAAGTAAACTAAGCAAGGATTCTCCTGTGAAAATTTTATAGTCAAACGTTGACTCATTTTATAACTAATGTCAATATCTCTCGTGTCAAGCAAACCTGCTGTATAGCTCTCTATGGGTCTTATTTTTATCGTGTCCCGATAGAATTAATGTTCATACTTGATTCTCCTTAAGTAAACAAATTAGAGACAAATCCTTCCAGCTGAAAGATCCACTCCAGCTGGTGTATAGTTGGCATATATCTCAACTTATTTGGTTCTTGAGGAATTTTCAAGTGTTCCCAATCATGCCACTGACCTTTAAGTCAATAATCTATTATGTCATACAGGATAGTTTACAACTAGGGCTTCTGAATTAAATGCCAATAAACTTGAAAATAATTTCTAGGCCCATTGCATGGGTGTTAAAGTTTTTTGTGTTATGTTCACTAGCTTAAACTGAAAGTGATAGGCTAACATTGCGGAGCTTAAATTTAAAAAAAAAGTTGTCAAACTCTGATATCTGAGCTACATAGTAGTGTTCAAATGGATAAATAAACACCCTAGAATACAAAAGTTTGGAAAGTTATGTTGCCACTGGCAAGATATGAATGAATAAACAATTAATACTCCGGGCGAGGAGAAAATAGCCCAGATCTACACACAGTAAGTCTATGGGAGAAAATGGGGAGGTGAATCCGGTCAATTTACGATTTTCACTTTTTTAAAGCACTAAATAATCATTTTGAAATACATTTTTTTTCAGGGGTTCATTTTTAGACCTTACACTGTGCAGACCTGTACAATGTGCTAAAATCAACGGATTTTGGTAGAAAACGTGAAGAAAAGGGGTATTTTAGCTGATTTTAGCACATTTTGGCTGATTGGCAGGTAAATCTTGCGGCCTCCTCCAATGAAATGGCTCACGCAAGTTTTATTACAAGGAAAGCAATGTATTACGGTGACTATTGACCACAAAACATAGGTCTTGGTCTTGAACACATGCTTTTTTCCATGTATTATACTAGAAATTATGAAAAATGGGGATTTTGACTAATTTTGGCCATACTTAGCGGCTTTTTGGCCGGAAAGCCACGGCTGTGACCCGGCAGGAATGCATTTTCGTGATCCAGGGGTGGAACCCTTTCAACCTATGGGGTCAGTTGTTGGGACTTTTCAGACTTGTTTGATTTAAGACCGGATTTTGGTAGAAAACGTGGAGAAAATGGGCATTTTAGCTGATTTTAGCACATTTTGGCTGATTGGCAGGTAAATCTTGCGGCCTCCTCAATGAAATGGCTCAAGCAAGTTTTATACAAGGAAAGCAATGTATTACGGTGACGAATGACCACAAAACATAGGTCTTGGTCTTGAACACATGCTTTTTTCCATGTATTATACTAGAAATCATGAAAAATGGGGAGTTTGGCCTATACTTAACGGCTTAACGGCTGCGACCCAGTAGGAA
>JZLH01S0469177.1:0-10792 GCA_001188425.1 Eucidaris tribuloides | reverse complement strand
TAGCAGGAGAATTATAGCTTATTTTTTGTTTATTATTACTGGAAACATTATTAAATGATGCCTTTAAATATTAAAGTCCAAGTATAGTTTGGGTAGATCGGACAATTTTTTTGTCAGTATTTCACAAAGTATTCTATTGTCACCCCAGACATCAGAAAACAACATCAAACCAACTGAAAATTGTTTATAGTGACAAATTATGATGTTGAGATTATATAGAGAGCATCTAGCTGTATGTTAATTACCTATGGGATATGTCGGGGATCCCCCTCACCTCGACATTTCACATTTGAGTACTTTCTAAAAAATAAATGGGAGGATTCAGAGCGAGCAATTTTCACGGCATTGATAAATCATATAGGTGTATTTAAAAAACATGATTGCAAAGAATTTCATTTTTTTACCATTTACCAAAACTATACGTTAAAGTGATAGGCTAACATTGTGGAGCTTCAATTTAAAAAAATTGTCAAATTTTGATTTCTTAACTACATAGTAGTGTTCATATGGACAAATAAACACCCTAGAATAAAAAAAAAACGTTTGGAAAGTTACACAGCCAATGGCAAGTTATGCATGAATAAACAATTAAAACTCGGGGCGAGTTCAAATAGCCTATGTGTACACACAGTAAGTCTATGGGAATCCGATCAACTTACGATTTTCACTTTTTTTAAGCACTAAATAATCATTTTGAAATACAATTTTTTCAGGGTGTTATCTTTAGACCTCATCATAGACAATGGTAGCATGGGGAATCATGTAGCTCAGATTTTTTTAACTGTGGTAAATGTTAGCCAATACCTTTAATGTCTTTAAAGATTGATTTTCAGGATTTGCAAGTCCATCACTTCCCTTCATTATCAACTTACTTACAAATGGTGTGTTGAAAGTTTGAGTTACATACGTCACGAACTTGTTGTTTTATGAGAAAAAAAAACTTATAACGATATGTTACTAGAATATTGTTCTTTCTGCGAGTTTAAATTTTGCTCAAATTGCTGATACCGGTTATGTGTACGTACGTTCGCACGACCAGCGGAGCACACTGATTGGTTAAACGGCTAAACTCCGCGCGACCTTCGGCTAACGGCTGATCGGACAAATTTGGAACTAACGGAACGGACCGTGCACGTCACTGTGTAAATTTTGAAGTTTAAATGTCCAGATTTTCACCAAAACTACGTATTCTATCCCAAGGTTCTATATGACAGGTACAGTTTATTTATACTAATCTTCACATTGTGAACGATATCAGGTGATTTCATTCAATTTGCCGTTTTCTGGCGTGCAAATCCCGTACTCTGTCTTTAAAGGGAGAAGGAGCCAGAATGAGAAGGAGCCAAGAATAAAAATAACATCGTGAGTATTGTGATAATTATGGTATATGGTGACAAAAACAGCCTAAATAAGGGGTATTGTGTGATACCCTAAGGCCCTATAAATTAGTTAAATTGTGTTAATTTTACGTCTTTGCAAGTTTATGTAGGGATAAAACTTGCAGAAACAGCTATAGGGGGAGGAGCTTACCACAGTGCGGCTAACACACGTCGCGTGGCATGCATTGGTCACGCATGGTCAGCTCCCTGCAGTGCACGTGCAATTTGATTGGTTGGCAAGAACTCAAATATTTTCTTAACTTATGCCTGTTAGTTGCTGGCTCCTTCTCCCTTTAAAGTAAGCTTTAAAAATTGTACTCATGTAATCCTCTGTCACATTCCGTATCCTGTTCCCCTTCCCTTTTCTAGATTTGCCTCCAACATGCCTAGACCATGGACCAATGATCTGCCTACCGGGAAAACCTTGCGTGCAGATGTCACATGACTTCCACAGAGTTTGACGTTAAGGTTATTGACATGAATAAACATGAGTTTGAAGGGTCAGTGAACTTGCCGAAAGAAATCTTCATAACGTCGAACAAAATAACTCTCGTCGGATGGAAACATCGCGGCTATCCAATGTCTGGGCGTGGGTTCATCCACACCCAAAGGAGCTGGAACGTCCCCAAAAAACAAGTGAGAAATCTCCGAAACGAGTGAAAGGCGGTCTGCAGTGTGCTTACTTTGTGCATACCGAAACATAAGTGGGAGAGTTTTCCACGTAAATGGCATTCTCTGATAGAGAAATAAGGTGGACATTTTTTTTGTCGGTTTGTTTGTCATTTCCGTTAATCAAAGAGTTTGTGATTTGTGGTTATTGAGGAGAATGCGGTACGCGTTTCATGTGGGACTACGCGCCATGCATGCTTGACTGAAAATTGTTCTTAAAGGGAGAAGGCGCCAGCAACTAACAGCATAAGTTAAGAATAAAAATGACATTGTGAGTATTGTGAGAATTATGGTACATGGTGACAAAAACAACCTAAATAAGGGGTACTGTGTGATACTCACCCTCATCAAGGCCCTATAAATTAGTTAATTTGTGTTTATTTTAACGTCTTTGTAAGTTTTACCCTAAGACAAAACTTGTAGAAAACAGCTATAGGGGGAGGAGCTTATCAATTCAAAACAGTGCATACATTATCACGGTGCGGCTAACACCACGTCGCGTGGCGTGCATTGGTCACGCATGGTCAGCTCCCTGCAGTGCACGTGCAATCTGATTGATTGGCAAAGAACTCAAATATTTTCTTAACTTATGCCTGTTAGTTGCTGGCGCCTTCTCCCTTTAAGGGGAATTGCATGCACAAATGGCAAGATTGGAAGTAGTCCTGGGCCCTGTTTCATAAAAGTTGACATCAAATCAACTTGCCATTCTACTGCAATTTACGTAAAAATCCAAGGCTCTGATTGGCTGAGAAGCACTGTTGCCATGGTAGTTGCCAGTAGAATGGCAAGTTGACATGATGTCAACTTTTATGAAACAGGGCCCTGAAGTTATAGGACGTAATGCTCCTAATCAAGTACTAGTATACTGTTTAAAGTTTCTGCAGTGAAAATCTCATTGTGTTTTGTTGGATAATTATTATCAAAAAATGATGTGACAGTGACATAGTTTGTTGTGCAGCTTTCTGTGGGTTCAATTTCTATCGGGACCAGAGATTTATTCAATTTAATAAATTAGTGGTTACTTCACCTCAAGTAAACAAATTCAAGACAAATCCTTCCAGTCTGACTTGCTTGATTTGATCTGATATGATTTTGATTTTATTGTATTTTCATTTCAATCGTAGATACGGTATAACCAAATATAAATATAAGTACATCAACATAAATATAAACATTAATTCAATTTGATAAATTATTGCTAACATCTCCTCAAGATGAACAAATTCAAGACAAATCCTTCCAGCTTGACTATGCAGTATACATAGTGTATATGTTTGATTTGATTTGATCTGATTTGATATTGATTTTAGTGTATTTTTCATTTCCATCGTACATATAGGTATAAACAAAATAATATAAACAATACTATAATCACATGTACACCATTAAGACGTAATAATAATCAAACTTCGGTCAAACTAAGGAAACAAGAAATACAGGCATGCACACTACGTGATCTCTTTAACACAAAGTAAAATTTAACCAAAACATGTAAACAAACAAAAGAGAATAATACAGTTGATGGAAATGGAGGATCCTCTAAAAAGCTAAGCTTGGATATTGAGGAACCCTCAAAAACAAAACAAAAAGAAAATTGTGATCATGTATACGTCAGTAAAACAAAAAGAAAACAAAAAGACAAAGAAAATAACTACCGAGATTACCACATAAAGGGGTGACAATGATGAGCCTGAAGCTTAGTAAAACATATACTTTAAGGGTATTATGTTTCAACTCATTTGGTTCTTGCGACATTTTTTTGACTTTTCCCAATCATGTCACTGCCCTTAGTTCTTCCCTTTAAGAACTAACATCAGGGCCTCGTATCATAACCAAAAGCAAGCTGCGATTGATCATAAATTTGTTTAGCAGGCCTATAGTGTTGGCCATTGACTTACGATTAATATCTTTGGTAAAATTGGTCGTAACTCTTTATAATTTTGGTTCTAGGTCTACATTATTTTCATGATACTATGGGGAGACCAGGAACCAATTGAATTGTGACAAATCCAAGGTTGACATTCGCTTCGTTTCTGATATCGCTTTGGACTGTAGTGTCGTCGGCCTCTCTCTAAAGGTTTTACACATGGTAAAGGAAGTTTTATAGAATATAAACATCAATTCGGAAAACTCATTAAAAATCAGGCATTGATTAGGGGAGATTGTGACTGATATTCTGTGATAGAACAACTATTCTTTCACTCCTTTATCTCCGCAGAGTATGGCTTTGACCAACATTTTTTATTACATAAATGATCATAAGAAGATCTTTCTTTTTTAAAAAAAAATCCCTATAAATGTCCTTGAAATTTAATAAGTTCATTACTTTGGAACAGTAAAATCACCTATATACAACACGTTTGCAAAAAAAAATATAAGCTCCTTATCATTACCTTAACTTTGGCATAATTTCAGGTTATAACTATTTTTCTCACGCTGAATATTGAATTGGGGTAAAGGTTGCCTTTTACATCAATTTGTCCTGGAATTCTACCATATGAGTAATTTTAATGCTCCCATTTTTTGTTAATGTTTTATTTTAACACTGTTATTGTATACAAATACAAATCTTCCCTCTCTTGGAGCTCGTTAGTCGTTCGATTAGAGATCGTTGTATGTAAATTGTAAGTTAATGATAAGTAAATAGTGATGAAGACATTTTTAATTCGTTTCGATTCGCTGTCAGAACGTTCGATTCAGCCATACGGAATTAATTAGCCTCCCATTCAAATTAAGATATCTTACTCTGGGGGTAGATCGAATGAAAATTACCTTTAGCATGTTCAGTTCTCGAGTGATTTTTGATCACACAATTTTTCTGGATATTTTCCTCACAACCTACGTAATTCAAAATTGTCCGACCTTTCAAAATGAACGCTATGAAGTCGAAATTCACAGGCCCAGACGGCCGGGCGTCTGCTCCTGTGTGACCGGGTATATATGTGTCTGGAGGATGGCTATCTCAGCTTGGAGTGACACGGGCGACACCCGGCTACAATAATGTCCACGGGATGACATACAGACAATTAAAACATCCACACCCAGTAAAACAAACATGTTGCTACATCGCCATGGAAACGACGAAAATAATTATTCTATAAATATCAGGGATTTTTATCTCTTATAGGGTCACTGAGTTCATATTTATCGGAACCTAGACCTGCCATGAAAAAATGACTAGACCATGACCTGTTTAAAACGTACTTTATTTGTACAAAGCATTTGTTTATTATGCCAATGTGAATGTCCTCTCTATCCGTCGAATAAAGTTAACTGTAGTCTGTTATTTTGCACCAGAAGATAATGCTTAAAGTGATAGGCTAACATTGTGGAGCTTCAATTTAAAAAATTGTCAAATTTTGATATCTGAACTACATAGTAGTGTTCATATGGACAAATAAACACCCTAGAATAAAAAAGTTTGGAAAACCAACACTGCCAATGGCAAGTTATGCATGAATAAAACTCGGGGCGAGATTAAATGGCGTAGGTGTACACACAGTAAGTCTATGGGAGAAAATGGGCAGGTGAATCCGATCAACATACGATTTTCACTTTTTTAAAGCACTAAATAATCATTTTGAAATAGAATTTTTTCAGGGCGTCATTTTTAGACCTTATCAAAGACAATGGTAGCATGGGGAATCATGTAGCTCAGATTTTTTTAACTGTAGTAAATGTTAGCCAATACCTTTAAGTAAATGACATGATTGGGGGTAGTCCTCAACTTGGGGTGAAACTACTCTAGAATCAAGTAAACTATGCAAGGATTCTCCTGTGAAAATCTTGGAGTCAAACGTTGACTCATTCTAAAATAAACAATGTCAATATCACTCGTAGCACGGAAACCTGATGTGTGGCTCTCTATGGTGCTTATTTTTATCGTCCCCGGACAAAGTTAAGATACTCCTATGTATATGCTTGATTCTCCTTAAGTAAACAAATTACATACAGATCCTCCCAGTGGGAGATCCACTCCTGCTAGCTATATAGTCATGTGGGCGTAGCAAGGGGGGGGCGATGGGGGCGGTCCCCCCCCCCCTAAGATTGGCCAAAAAAAAAACCCTGATGTGGAAGCTGCCACCTTCATTTCCTTTTTTATCTGACTGTTGAAATATCTACAGCAATATACATCAGGCCCGAATTTATTTTCATAAGCGTGGTAAGAAACAAGTCAAATTTCGGCGCGCTCCGCGCGCAAAATTGCGTCCTATAGGTTAACAATTTTTCATGCAGATCGCGCCGCAAAATTGAATACTAATATAATAATAATAATAATAATAATAATAATAATAATAATAATAATAATAATAATAATAATAATAATAATGAAACATTAAGATAAAATTGCATGTCTCTAAGCACTTTTTAGAACAAAGATAGGCCTACAAAAGGATTGTTGTGTAAGTTAAATGTTTTTGCAGTGCCTTGCGCAGACAGTGTTTAAACAAGCCATAATACATTAGAATTTTTGTTAAGTTGTTATTTTGGGGGATGCACTGTTTGCCTTCAAATGTTTGAAATAGCGTGGTACAAAAACTGTGAAAATAAAATTGTTATACGAAATTTTCAAAAAAGAATATTGTGTGTGATTAGTAGTGTTTTGTAGTATTACGTTATAAGAATAATTGTTCAGATGAATTAATTCAGATTAATTATTCAGATCAATTTGTCACTAAAAAGCAAAATATGTAGAATTGTAAGGGTGAAACTGCAATTTTTCCTTTCCTCGGAGGGGAAAACCAAGTGTGTGTTTTTTCTGTGTTTGCATGGCGAATTTTTATGTACAATTATATAGTTTGGTTGTAAAAATGCGAGTTTTTTTTTTGGCTCGCTCGCTACGCTCGCTCGCATATTAGACTTTATATTTTTCCGTCACGGGGCCATCATCAGCACAATCTACCTGGGGACTTAACTTGCCACAAACATCATAAGTGATTGTATTGTTCTGTATTGGATAGAAAAAAATATGTGACTAAAAAGAAGTGAATTTTGCACTAAATGGCGTCAAATAGTCATGATAAAGCAGAAAGGATAGTATTTTAGAGCTTCCACAGTACAGTCAGGATCCCGCCCGCAAGGGACTTTTGCGCAATTGCGCCTGTTATGGAGGCTATATTGAGCACAATTTTTTGTGCACCTCGTATTTGAAAATCTTGAATCCGTCCCTGAATATACTGCCTTATCTTAATCACAAGGACTGTTTTAAGTCGATAAAACATGCCAAAAACACGCACCAAATCGCACGGTTAATTACATCAAAATTCCAAAAGCTCTCACCGTCGGAGGGGGGAAACCCCCCTCCCACACCCTCCTCCCAATCACACCCTCCCCCCTCCCCCTCGCTCGCTCCGCTCGCTCGGGCTCGGTCGCTTCGCTCCCTCGCATATTCCGCACCCCATAAGATCAAATCCTGGCTACGCCACTGTGTATAGTTGGTATATATTTCAACTCATTTGGTTCTTGAGGCATTTTCAAGTGTTCCCAATCATGTCACTAACCTTTAATTCTGAAGGATTTGGATCAGGTGTTAAAGGGAAATGGCATGATACAATCAAGAAAACCATCGTATGATTCTGCTTGGAATTAATTTTGTGATTAAATGTTTTTAACGATTACCATCAGTATTCGACAGGCAAATTTGTTGTACAACTTTGTATGGAGCAAGGTAAATGCTAAATGCATGTTTATTTCTCCCCAAGTAAACAAATATAAGGCAAACCCTTCCAGCCTAGGCAAGCACTGAAGTCCATGTATACGAGATTGGTGTACATATTTAAACTCATTTTAGACTGGTTCCATTTCCCGAAAATATGACGTCTAGGAGCATTTTGGGGTAAAAGTTGGTAACCAGACTTTTTGACATAATTCGAAAGTGCTGAATCTGATAAAGCCGGTTCCCAAGCGAAATTTTGAGTTTTTAGCCATCTAATTTGCATAACAATGTAATCACCAAATTTTCTATTTTTGGACCCTTACTCGTCCGTTTCCTCTATATTTATGTACCCGGATTTACCCAAATGACCTATAGACATTTAGTTTGCTGACTAGAAAATATGATGAAGACATGTTTAAGGTAATATTTGGTAAAAAAATATGTATTAATATGCAAATTATATGTAAATTGCCACATTTATTACAGAAAATAAATTGCATCAATCACATGTGCAATCTATCAGGTAAACTTGATAATTTCCCTGTGTGTTGGGAGCGAGATAATGTAGAAAAGTATTTTTGTAGAAAAAATCTTGCAAAAAGTGCTCATAACTTGGAATTTGACTGCAAATATTAGAACAGTTATAGGTTAATTCACAATTAATTGCTCATCTTTATTCAGTTCATTTGGTAGACTACATTTTCGTGAGTAGAATGTCACCAAGATCGTCTATTTTGTTTGGGTACTTTCCATTTTAAAGGCAAGGTTCACCCTGAAAACAAGTTGGTTTTAATAAAAGCAGAATAAGGAGAGAAACATATTAGTGAAAGTTTGGTGAAAATCCACCAAAGAATAACAGAGTTATGAAGGTTCAAAGTTTACATTTTGTGACGTCACATGCGAGCAGCTCCCTATATGTCATGTAATAAAAACTCCATAAATTGCCATTTTTTAATGGTTGATAATAATTAAATGGGTTTTTTTCACAAAAGTATGTATGAAATAATGTTTCTGATAACATATTAAAAGCTCAGGCAAAATAATTTTCAATTTCATGAGAAAATGGCACTTTTAGGGAAATTATATTACATGACATATAGGGAGCTGCTCGCATGTGACGTCACAAAATGTAAACTTTGAACCTTCATAACTCTGTTATTCTTTGGAGGATTTTCGCCAAATTTTCACTGATATGTTTCTCTCATTAATTTGCTTTTATTAAAACCAACTTGACATCAGGGTGAACCTTGCCTTTAAGGACGGTTTTGTGAACCGATGTAAATTTAGTATTTGCGCGCCAGTTTACGTGCAATTTCTATGGGACGCCATCAGGACGCCTCATTACCGCTTCCGCTAGAAAAGCTGAAATGCACTGCATTGCAAAAATGCTTCCAAAATGAAAAGTACTGAATAAAAAATTGAGGACCTAAGTGTTGAATTGCTCAGCAAAGAACATGCTATCAGATGAAAGGGGAAAATTGTAAATTTTCTTGACTGATAAAGGGAAATATCACAATTTTTTTGTAAATTTAGTGTCCCTTTTTTCTCGGCCACAGTGTGTCAAGTATACCAATTTAATTGTCCCTATTGAATGAAGTTCGCGAGGGAACTTTGAAACGGGCTTCGTACGCACGTGCGTGTGTGCGAGTGTATATGTGTCTGTGTTTGTATGTCCACGTGTGTGTGTGTGTGTGTGTGTGTGTATGTGTGTGTGTGTGTGTGTGTGTGTGTGTGTGTGTGTGTGTGTGTGTGTGTGTGTGTGTGTGTGTGTGTGTGTGTGTGTGTTCTATTGTTTAAACTATAAAAGTTGCTACTGATCTGTTATTTCTTCATCAATGTTGATTCTGATTGCTCAGACTGATGAAGCTAGAGATAAGGGCTTACGAACTTCCACATACAATTGTGTGATTCATTAATTATGTTAATTTATGCAAATTTTTATTAAAAATACATGGAAAACGCTATTTTTTCCTTTATTTCTTTGCGGACTTTGATTCCTTTTCTTTTATCTAATAAATCTAATGAGGCTTGGTAAGGCTTTCCAGAGTTTTACACATAATTTTGAACTCAAATAATTATGGTAATTATAAAGTCACTAAAAGCCACTTCTCCTTTATTTTGTTGAGGAATTTGATTCTCTTTGTATTATCTGATAGGGCTTTATGGGGATCTTTTACGGTCAAATTTGAAATCAATTATGCTATTTTTTAACTATTCTCCCAAGGGGCCCTGCAGACAATACAATTAACACATAATAATGAATTCATAATGAAATGGATATATAAACATGTAACAAATATTTAAAAAATACACATAAAACATATAGTCAAAATGTAGTCAAAATATAGTAAAAAATTAACAATTTTGTCAAATGTAAACGATGGAAACTAAAATAAAATAAGACTAGCTTTACCAAACTTGGTTATAGTATGCAAAAGAGGCCGGACAGTATTTTTTTTTTTTTTTGGAAATGTATTCGCTACTTCAGCTAACCACATAAGTAACATTTACAAAAACTTGGTAATATGCAAATAATGTGGACGGTATTTTTTCCGGAAGTGTCCTTGTTACTTCAGCTGACCATTTAACATTGATAAGTGCCAGATGATCTGTGATAGGAGATATCCACTAATTTGCATGCTGATGAATATCAATTAACACATGAACATCAACTCCATTTTCTAATTGATAAAACGAGGACACCGTATTTCTTGCTTTCCACATTATACTTTCTTCTGGAAATCAGAAAACGGCAAAAAGAGGCTAGCCTGAATATACATCCGTTTGGTTTATGCAAATTATGTAAAATAGGTTGCCGAATATTATGAATATCATTCATTTGAATTATGTAAAAATAAAGGCGAAGTGGTATAATTCCTTCACCTGATCTTCAAAACATTCGAATTGAAACTTGGTTGGTTATCATGTTTTCATCGTTGAAGTTATAGATATTTGTAACAAACTGTTAAAGTGCTTCATTATGTATGTGTTCAGTTTATGCAAATACTGTAAATAAGTATCATTTATGAGAATTGTGTACCACAATTTATGAGAGAAATATTATTATTCCGTGTTACCGTCAAAACAC
>JZLH01S0469156.1:37725-58682 GCA_001188425.1 Eucidaris tribuloides | reverse complement strand
AGTAGTAGTAGTAGTAGTAGTAGTAGTAGTAGTAGTAGTAGTAGTAGTAGTAGTGTAGTGTGTGTGTGTGTGTGTGTGTGTGTGTGTGTGTGTGTGTGTGTGTGTGTGTGTGTGTGTGTGTGTGTGTGTGTGTGTGTGTGTGTGTGTGTGTGTGTGTGTGTGTGTGTGTGTGTGTGTGTGTGTGTGTGTGTGTGTGTGTGTGTGTGTGTGTGTGTGTGTGTGTGTGTGTGTGTGTGTGAACGTGTGATGAACCCATTTGGGTGGACAAACACCACAATACCTAGATAAAGTCGCACACCCCAAAGTTAAGGAACGTTGAAAACAATGTAGCTAGGATGTAAAATATGAAAGTGAAGTGTCTTCAAAAATCAAAACTTGATTGTCCTTCACAATGTTGCAATATTTTGAATATTTATATTTTATACCCAACGTATATTTCTTTCTACTTTTATGTTTTATAAGATGTGCGACTTTATCAGGGCATCGTGGTGACAGGTCACATATACACTCACATACATTCACCGTCTTTCTCTTTCCTGTCTTCTGTATCCTGTTCATCTCTCATTACTTTTTTAAGAGAGTACCATCGCAATCAAGTTTCATGCTCAAGATGGTGGTCTTTTCATTTCTGTATCTGGTAAATAATTGGTGCGTCGTATTTTGTTGAAATATTGTGTTATAGTGGGTATGTTATATTTTGTTAAAATATTGTGTTTTTACGATGTGCATGTATACATAAGTTTGAGATATACCCATACATTGTATATAAACAAAACACAAAAAGTAAGTTCCCCCTTGTTCAAAATACCATAACTTTTTAATGAACTAATTTTTAGCAAAATAACTTAGGAGGAATGTTTCCACTCTCCTTGACTAACCTCTGTTAAAAAATAAGATAAATCCGTCAAGCCATGCATGAGTAAGCATGAATTAAAGGCAAAAATGTCACTTTTCAAGAGTCACAGGTGTAATCTCCTATGCCAAAATAATGGTAAATAATGGGTTTTTTTATACTTACACAGTGTGCTTACTGAACCCTGACATGGTTACAACCTCTTATGTTAATCAATGTGTAAACATACACTTTGCTGAAAAAAAATCGGATTTCAATTTTTTCAATAAAGTGAATGGATTTTACAATCGCAAAATTGAGGATGATTGGAAATTGTTAAATTGACGCTCACTGAAGCGTACATATGTGAAAAGTGCTAAAATAATTGTCAGGGGTTAAACGATAGCTGATTAACATTAATAGCGCTTAATCATTCAACAGAAACAGAATTTGTCAAAATCCTCCCTCACAAATCCCTCTAAATGACCTTTGTGACTTTTGAAAAGTGACATTTGTGTCTTTATTACGTGCTCACTCATGCATGACCCGACGGATCAATCACATTTCCACACAGAAGTATAGAAACACTCTTGCCAAATTATTCTGCTCAAAACCATTTGGTTAAAAAGTTATGGAATTTTCAAAAAGGGGGAACGTATTTTTTGTGTATTGTTTAGTTTGTTATGTTCATTTGAGAATTGCAGATAAATCGATCATTTTTTCTTTGATTTTTTATTTTTTTTTTGCTGTTTTGGCTTCTATAGGGTCAAGCCTACCAGAAATTGACGAGGTATAAATATTCAGACCCCTCTATCACTTCCTGGCGCGGGTCCTTTCACCCTATCTAACCCAATCTATTTTGGCCCGTTCAGGTCGAAGAGGGCACATTGCTCATGTTCATGATTAATTTGGAGGCCAAGTAAACTGAAATTTGGCACAGATGTACAAAAACACACTTTACTATACAACATCATCACAATTTCGAATGGTAACCACATCGGGCAGAATTTTGTCAAAATATGATAAAATTGTGGGAAAATTATATAGGTTTTCCCGGTCACCTTTTGTATACTCATTTTAACTTATCAATATTCTAATTCAACTCGTTTAATGAATCCGGACAAACTGAATTTTTAATTTCAAGTTGGATGTTTTCAAGTTGTCAGTTTTGCTTTTCATAAACACACGTGCCTGGTTCATTTTGTAAAAACATCATGTATTCAGGTATTCATTATTCAATTTCAATTCGATAGGTCAAGAGGTTATCTGCGCTCGATTTTACAGTTTCTTTTTCATTTACGTGTAATCTGTTTATTGCTTTAGAAGTTCTATTTAAAAACATTGTCCCCATTTTCTTTGTTGATGTAATATTTGTTTTGTTTTTCTATTCTGAAATCATTTCACTTCCTCTCTCAATATAAGGAGGAAGTGATATCTGTGTGTGTGTGTGTGTGTGTGTGTGTGTGTGTGTGTGTGTGTGTGTGTGTGTGTGTGTGTGTGTGTGTGTGTGTGTGTGTGTGTGTGTGTGTGTGTGTGTGTGTGTGTGTGTGTGTGTGTGTGTGTGTGTGTGTGTGTGTGTGTGTGTGTGTGTGTGTGTGTGTGTGTGTGTGTGGAGGCGTAAGTGTGTTTGTGCGTGCGCGCATGTGTGTGCGCGTACACGTATAGGTGTGTATACATGTATAAGTTATTCCTCCCCTTCAAAAAGATTACGAGTTTGGTTAATGCATTATTGAAACGGCATAATTTGCATTAGTTGGAATCCCAATTGTGCTTACTTAATAGCCCTAATTGTTACAAATCTTGAGATTCTTAACTTCAAATTGTTTCTCCACACCAGAACTTTCACAGCTGGCCAGGAAGTACACATTGTACATTGTCCTCATGTGACCTGAAATTGAATGAGCGCATTTCATAAGACGATTGCACATTCTTGAATATGAATGCGCGAAAGACCTACACCTGTTAACCACATGAAATTGAAAACACGTTGTGTGTGTGGCTTATAATTTGGCTTCAGTATTTGAGAAACCGAATGCTTTGAAATGAAATTGAATATCAGTGGAAGAAAAAGAATGATTTGTATCACGATTCATTCTATTTCACTTGAAACTGAATGATCTGGATAACAAATGGAATGCAAAGCGTGTGAAAATGACCGGGAAAACCTAAAGTGAGAAACAAAATCTTAGTTTGGGACCATAATTATGCACTTATCGCTGAAAATGAATTCAGTTTGAGTTATCACACATCTCAAATGATTAAGGAACACTTGATATGGCTGGAAACTACTATTTTTTAGTATATTGAAAGGTCCAAATGGTACAAGAAACTGGTATTTATCACATAAATAGCGCTACAAGAGGGCGCCAGACTATTCATTGCAGTGGTTCAGTGTGATACCTACGCGATGTATGCATGTACGAGATTCATATTCAGGAATATGACAGGTGAAGGTCTTCTGAACGTTATGCAACAAAAGCGATCCTTGCAGCCACAATTTCAGTAATGGTTGCTATCAAATGCTTCGCTTAAAAAAAAACTATCCAGTCCTGGAAAATATATTCTATTATAAGCAAGGTTAAAGGCAGTGGATCTCTTTTGCGTGCCTAAATATTAACATTGTATAAATACAATGACATTTAGAAGAAAATGCCATCTGGGAACCTTTAGCAAAATATGGGAGCTAGAAACTCCATTCTAGTGGAATCATATTGATTGTTAGACTCAGATTTGAACTTTCTTTCGCGAGAAAAAAAATCCTACCCTACTACACAGATATTGTTTTTCTTTTGCATTTTTTTTTTAAATTCTAGGCAATCACTCACCCCCAGATTTCATAGACATGCCCTTCATCAATAGCCTAAAGGCATGGGTTATCTTTTCCTGGTCTGTGGGGATATTTGCAAATGAGATCCACTGCCTTTTATCCTTTCATCTACTACGAATTTGCTTATTACCAGTGGTGGCGCTATTGCGCAATAAAATTTCACTGGACGTTCATCTCGGACGATCCATTAGAAGAAGATTTCATTTTCCATAGGAATACGTGGTAATAATGAGATGTTGATATTCAGCCATATCGGGGACATCCCGATAGTCCGCGGGTCCGATAGTCCGCGGGTCCGATAGACCGCGGGTCCGTTAGTCCGCGGGTCCGATAGTCCGCAGGTCCGATAGTCCGCGGAAGTGGGGAAAGAAAGAGGGAAGAAAAAAAAGGAAGAGGGATGAGGGAGAAAGAAAAGGAAAAAGGGAGGGGAAAGAGGAAAAGAAAAAAAAATAAAGAAAACAGGGGAAAGAAAGTGGAAAAGGAAAAGAAGAGGGGAAGAGAAAAAGAGGGGGAGGAAAATAAGTAATAAAAGAGCGGGGGCGCCAATTTGAAGTTCGACCTGGTGGGAGGGGGGGGGGTCCGAATTGATGTTCGACCATTGGGGCACCAATTTGGTGTTTTACATGGGGGGAGGGCGCCAAACTCATTTTTCACATGGAAGGGGGTGTGCCAAATTCATGTTCCACCGAGGGCGCCAGATTGACCTGAAATAAAGGGTGTCAAAGTGACCTTAAATTTTTTTGGAGGGGGGTGCCAAATTGGTGTAGTTCGACCTATAGGGGGCGCCGAAATGACCTTAAAATTAGGGGGCGCCCGCCGAAATGACCTCAAACTTTAGGGGGGCGCCAAATTTATGTTTGACCCGGGGTGCCAAACTCATGTTTCACATTGTCCGGGCGCCAAATTTAAACTCGGGGAGAGGGCGCAAATTGAATGAGTCAATGATATCCTGTCCCTACATTCAAATGGAGCTTGAAATGCTCCCTTTGTTAGATCAGTAGATCAAAAACTTTCAGCTTGCGCTTCGCTCTCGCATTTTGGGGTTTCGTGATATACTTATCCTGTTCATGAATCCAAGTAATGCTTGAAATGTCCCTTTTTTAGTTCAGTAGATCAACTTTTTCAGTTCGGGCAATTGGTTATTGGTTTAATGATATCCCGTTTATGACTTCAAATGGAGCTTGAAATGCCCCTGTTACAGATCAGTAGATCAAAAATTTCAGCTCGCACTTCGCGCTCGCATTATTTCCCGCATTATTTATTCAGTGATATACTTATTCTGTTCAGAGATTAAAATGTTGCTTAAAATGTCTTAATGCACTTGAGAACTTTGAAATTTCTAAATTGCTTGCTCGAACTTTTGTATATTTCTATATACAGGGTGAATATTTACAGACAGCATAAATCTAACCATAAAAATAACCCACAGAAAATATCACAAAAACTTACAGCGAAAGAAAAGAATTGAATATGAAGTGTACAAGGCCCGGCGAGAATCCAGATATCTCGCCATAGTTGACATAACTTTTCGACTTGGCAAGATAACGTATCTCGCCTGTCGAAAAAAAAAATATGGGATAATATTTTCCTTGAAGTAGTTGTCGGGGGGCGATTTCCCTTTGGGTTATTGTTAAAGAACCCATGGGTTCGTATCAATTGACCTTTTGACTCTCGATGACATCTTGATTTGATTTCACTATTCTGATCATAATTTTACATACACCGCGGACTATCGGACCCGCGGACTAACGGACCCGCGGACTATCGACCGTGTACTAACCGACCGCGGACTATTCGGACCCGCGGATTATCGGGCTGTAGCCAGTCCATTTTGGGCTAGACCTTGTTTTAGGGTCTATAGTTTTTTTCTTTGCAGATTATAGCTTCCCAGGAGATCAGTTTGAACAATCTGGAAACTGACAATTTGTCAGCCTTGAGCAATTTGAAATATACCGCAAAAAACAAAATGGACCGCCAAAATGCCCGATTTTTTTTTATAGAAAAATATAAAAGCGTATTTTTGTTTCAGTAACGGACAACCAGTTGTGTATATTTTTAGAAGTACATCACCCTAGACAGGACTGGGGGCACTTTTTTCCATCATGGATGACATGTAACTTTGCACATTCCCACTAAATTACTGTGTTAATCTCAGTTCCAGACCCTGCAACTTTTCATTCCTCCAAACAGACGCATTGCGGCAGGGTGAGCACCTGGTGCGTGGTGCCTCATTGTAGTTCAATCCAGTTAGCTGCTAACAATAATTTGTTTAGAATAGGATGGGATCACTCTGTCACCCTTGAGCGATTTAAAGGTAGAAGGCACCAGCAACTAACAGGCATAACTTAAGAATAGAATTGACATTGTGAGTATTGTGAGAATTAAGGTACATGGTGACAAAAACAGCTCCCTGCAGTGCATGTGCAATCTGATAGGTTGGGAAGAACTCAAATATTTTCTTAACTTATACCTGTTAGTTCCTGGCACCTTCTCCCTTTAAGATATGTGCGCAAAATAATATGGCCGCTAAAGGCCCAATTAAGTACAGAAAAAAAACACTTTTTTTGGGGGGGGGGTAATGGACTGCTAGTTGTGTATATTTTTAGAAGTCCATTACTTGAGACAAGTATGCTAGTGTTGTATCGTAATAGCTCACATGTTACTTTGCATATTTACATTTAATCATTGTGTTAATTTTACTTTCAGACACTGATACTTTATCTTCCTCCGAATAGACGCCCAGCGGCCAGGCCTTTCTACAATATCAGTATATTTATTTTGTGGCTATATCTGAACAGCCATCAACTGAGAAAACTCTAGTACGGTTACATAGTCACAGATGACATACTAAGCGCTAAAATCCAATACGGGGACCAATACTAAAAGCTGTAATTCACATTTGCGAGTTTGTAACATATAATGTATAATTTAGCTTACGTTTAAAATGCCGTGCTTGTTTCTAACTGATAAATTTAGATTGGTGTTACGCTCGCAGTGATTCTCGTATTTTCCAGGCATTTGCCATTTTAAGAATTCTTTTTCACTTTCAGAAAATAAAGTCTCAACAACCAAAGGGATATGTGGGGGTATTATGCACAAATGTGTAGCATAAAAATCACTTGCAATTACTTTAAAATTATTTAACTATTCTTTTTAACTCCTTATTAGGAAAGGTTTTCTTCCTGAAACTGGATGAAATCCGGAAGGTTATTTTTGTCTCCAGTTGCGCATCCTAATCAGAAAAACTTTATATGAAGAGCTTCATTCCAAAAGGAGCTAAATCCATATTTTATCAAAATTAATGTTTTTGTTTTAAAATATTGATTTTGTACATGGGAACAATATGCACTATATCTCATTAAAAATTGCAGCAGAAAGATTGAAAATTTTTAGATACAAAATAATGTTTCATTCCAAAAGGAGCTAAATCCAGATCAGTTTCATTCCAAAAGGGGCCAAATCCAATTGACCAATCAGACTGCAGTAAAGAACACACACCTCTGGTTAGGCTTTTGTTTCCAAGCATAATGCAGTCGGTCGGTTGGTCCGTTGCAAAATTTTCGGATCGAAGTACTTCTTAGTTTTTGACTAACGCTCATGAAATTTGGGGTACGCATTGGCTTGGGGTGAAGATGCGCATGAGATGTTTTTCGCTTGTGTCGTAAACTGTGTTGCCATGGTAACAGCACATTACTGCAAAAAATCAGGTAGAAATCTTGCGGATCAAACTACTTCACCAGTTTTAGACCAGTGCTCATGGAATTTGGTACACACATTGGGCTTGGGTTGACGATGTGCAAGACATATTTTTCGCATGTATCAGAAACTGTGTTGCCATGGTAACGGCATATTACTGTAAAAAAAATCAGGTATAAATCTTGCTGATTAAATTACTTAACCAGTTTCAGACCAATGCTCATGAAATTTGGTACACACATTGGTCTTGGGTTGAAGATGTTAAATACACATTCTTCGCATGTATAAGAAACTGCGTTGTCATGGTAACGCCATATTATGACAATAAATCACGTAAAAATCTTGCGGATCAAATGATTTTTTCTGGGGTTTTTTTGGAAATTGCATTGCCATGGTAACGGCATATTACCACAATACGTCAGCGACAATTTGGGGCGGGAGTACTAATCACCTTTAATGAAAATTTATGAAATTAAAAGCTAATGCAATAATGATTGTGTAGATTTTTGTGTGCGAGTTTCATTCCAAAAGGAGCTAAATCCATGTTTCATTCAAAAGGAGCTAAATCCACGAAAAAATAAATTTTAAAAAATAATTAAAAATAAAGTATAATCGGTAGATTTTTTCAAGTCATATAATTATGGTCCACGGTGATACCTTTAACATATATAACAATGTCTAGATACATGGCTAAAGGGAAAAGGGAGAAATAAAAAAAAGGTGTTTTACTCAGAAGTGGTCCTGGTGGGTCATCCAACAGCTGATCTCCACCATCCTGGGTATCCTTGGTAACCTTGTAAGCTGGTCAATCAACCCTTTTTTCATGTTTGTCTGAATCAACTCGTCAACTTATAGCCTTGTAGCAATATCGATCGAACGATATATCGATGCCATTTTTCCTGCTGTACTTCAATCGAAACTTACCAAGGGGCGAATGTACTTTTCCAACGTGTGCGTCTGGCTGATTGCGTTAATCTCTACGTCCCAAGGCCTATTCATTTACGGATTAGACGCCTCGTCCAATAATTGAAGAGGCAAATACATTTCAATGAAGGCACAATCCATCATGGAAAATTTGTAGTTTATTTTCTGATTTCCCCCTCCCAAGATCACCATGGTTGTCACACAGACTTTGATCGCGCGTAGACTCCACCAACATTCCTCACACCATATAACAGCATGAGATTACCTCTTTAGAATGTTGGAAATGACTTGGGTATGAATTATTTGAATCATAATAAATCATTAAAATTACATGAATCACGTTATCATGAATGCTATTTCGTCGACTTTTTGAATGATATGAGGAATATTATGACGAATTAAATGTTTTCATACACCTCATTATAATATAGTAACGAAAGTGGATTTAGCTCCTTTTGGAATGAAACTCTTCATATGTTTTCAACCCCGGGGTCTGGAGACATCACTAGTCAGTGACCACAAAAGATGGTTCCGAAATGATGAGCTTACACTTTTGAAGTCGTTAAATTTTAACAATAGTAATCAGTTTATAGCGTCCGACTCGTCACTAAAACCTGTGTTTATAAATGGCGGTGCTGTTGTTGTTGTTGTTGAGTCACGTGGTGGTTACGCGCGTTGTTAGACTTGTAACAGACACTATTCTGATGTTAATTTAGTAATAGACGACATTAGGCTAATGAAACTTGATTATGAGTTTCCCGTCACCCTCCCTCGTTATGATCGAAAATCTGAAAATAATTCATTATTTTGAAAAATTCTTTTCAAGCTTCACCTTTTCAGTTGATTTTGGAAGTTTTGGTAGGAAACGAGTCTCGGAAATGAGTTTAAAAATTAACCCAATATTGTTTGTATTTCGTTTCAAGATCGTCTGTTGGTCTATAATGCATCAAAAGGATTCCACTGTATAATGTTCCAATGTTTTGGGTTAGAACTGTGAGAAACTGGAAATGTGCGAATGGGAATGAACAAAAAAGCATGTAAGTGTTTGTAAAAAAGTTAAAATAATGAAATCCTGCATGTAATGAATAATGAATAATGAAATAGTTCCCTCATTATGGCTGAAAAAAATAGTGACGGGAAACTCATAATCAAGTTTCATTAGCCTTAGATCAAATTTATCAGTGGATTTTAATTCGTATGTTAAGCGAATACCTTGATATCTTAAACACATTTCGATGTCGAATGTTGCCGGCCACCTAAAATACGTTTTTTTTTTTCTAACGTTGTTCTGATATACAGGGGTAGCCTAAAAAATAGTGACAAGGGGGGGGGGTATTATTGTGGATTATGGCATCTTCAGTTCATTGAAATAACACTGATTAAAGTAAGCGAACTAGGAAAAAATAATTATTAATGAACTGTAAAAGACGATACACACATCGCAAAAAAATACCTTTTTGTAGTTACCACAATTTTCTTCATTACTTTAAAACTATTTGATAATTCTTTTGTGTTATAAGTAGATCACCTGCACTCAAAATTACCGGGATTTAGAATAAATCCTGAACGACTGTGGATAGGGACCAGTCGATTTTGGATTTAGATTTAAATCTTAAAAAAATGAATTTTAACCATTTGTGGATTAAATATCGATTTTGAATTTAGATTTAAATCTTAAAGATTGGAAATTGAAGTATTTGTGGATTAAATATAAATCGTTAAGATTTAAATTTAAGTCCGAAAATCGACTGGTCCCTTTCGGATCAGGATTTATCATAAATCCCTGTAATTTAGAGTGTGTGTTGATAAGTAATCACATTGCACTTCAAACCACATGGTTCCTAATGAAATTACATCTGATCATTAATGAGGGGGGGGTGTGTAGGTCGTTTATTTCTTGTTGTCTTTAAAATCATAACTCTGCATCTCACGGGTTTTAATAAATGTATACCTGATCTTAAATGTCTCGTCATAATAATTAGGCTAATGGTATACATGATTTTACTTACACCCGGTGTGGTAGCCGAATCGGTTCGCCCGCCGTTCCCGCCCCAGCGCCCAGATAGATGCACGTGCAAAGTACAAGCACGGAGTCCGCCAAAAAACAAAAACAAAAAAACAAAACAAAACAAACACGCGCAGCCGACCCTCGTTCATAGGTAATGCTATCGCGAGATCTTTTCAGAAATTCAAACGATATAAGTAGACCATCTATGATGATTTCTTATTCTATCACGGACCCAAAGAAACGATGAGGTTGTCCTCCCAAGGACGTAACGGAATTGGGAGAGGGAAAAGGAGCCAGAGAAAGCTACGAACGAAAGTACATGTAAGCCGTACGTGTGCCCGCCTACGGACTCCGTGGTTTTATTACATAGACACCAAAAGTCGGCCGTGTGCCCAGGCGTAAACGGAGGGCGGACCAATTTGGCTACGACACCGGGAAGCGATTATTGTTATATCACATTTACATATTACAATACTCCACTATAAATTTGTTTTCAGTTTGTTTCCAATTCTTTAATTGCCGTAGAACTGAATAATAACGACCAAATATTAACAGTTGTAAAACTATAACATGTTGTGCATTTTACATCATACCTTACATGGTATAACATAACATACAACAACATAAATTATACCTTACATGGTATAATTTATGTTGTTGTATGTTATGTTTTTGTTAAGTATTATGTGTCACACGGGTTATTTTAATATTACGTTAATATTATTAAATCATGTTTTATGCTATTTTATCATTGTGTTTATTTTGAAATTATAAATTATGCAAGCCGATGGAAACAAAATTTCTATGTATTTAACATGGACAATAAAGATGAATCTGCATCTAAATTACTGTCAAAAGTTCCAAATTACACTTTGCATTTAGCTGAAATGAATAAAGTAGGTAATCATTTTACTTTCTTGCACAGTAATACACACAACTGGTCAGTTGATCACAATCGCACAATTTTACTCTTCATCGAGCATCATGAAATTCATAAACCCGTCAGCATTCTCTCTGTGTGATGGAGGTTAATACACTGTCCGTTCCCATGGTTACAGGAATACTGGAAACTGACAACCAAGATGCTCCTACAAGTTTCTTCGAAGAATTGAACACATCGACGATGCAAACACTCAAGCAGCAAAGCGATGATTTGATCTCTACTGGTGACGTCACATTTGATACATCCACGAAAGGACATTAGCTTGAAGTCTGCATGATGTCCTGGAAAACCAGGTCACCGTGGTCCTGGTGGCTCATCCAACAAGCTGATCTCCACCATCCTGGGTATCCTTGTAACCTTGTAAGCTGGTCAATCAACCCTTTTTTCATGTTTGTCTGCATCAACTCGTCAACTTAGGCCTTGTAGCAATATCGATCGAACGATATATCGATGCCATTTTTCCTGCTGTACTTCAATCGAAACTTACCAAGGGGCGAATGTACTTTTCCAACGTGTGCGTCTGGCTGATTGCGTTAATCTCTACGTCCCAAGGCCTATTCATTTACGGATTAGACGCTCGTCCAATAATTGAAGAGGCAAATACATTTCAATGAAGGCACAATCCATCATGGAAAATTTGTAGTTTAATTTCTGATTTCCCCCTCCCAAGATCACCATGGTGTCACACAGACTTTGATCGCGCGTAGACTCCACCAACATTCCTCACACCATATAACAGCATGAGATTACCTCTTTAGAATGTTGGAAATGACATTGGGTATGAATTATTGAATCATAATAAATCATTAAAATTACATGAATCACGTTATCATGAATGCTATTTCGTCGACTTTTTTGAATGATATGAGGAATATATGACGAATTAAATGTTTTCATACACCTCATTATAATATGTATGTATGTTATTGAATTCAATCAATAATATACTTGAATTTTGTTCAGCATTAATATATATATGAAAATCAATAATAGTGGTAACAACAACAACTACGAACACAAAGATGGACGTTACTACAATACAAACAGATATGATAGTAAGACAGTTATATGTACATGCAAAGAAAAATGATACGAATGTACAAGTACAGTAGACAATTAGACATGCAAAAATAATCTACCTGTACGTACATTATGAAACAAAAAAAAATACCACGGATATCAATTACAGATTTTAGGAAATGTGTGAATGCTTTGATAAGTTTTTCATTCTGTATGGACAATATGTATTTAAATTTGTCAGTTTCAGTTAGATTGCTAAAGTTAACATTAGTTATTTTTTATTTCTCTATAAACGGCTTTCTAGTTTGGGTGAATTTTGGGCATTGCATTATCAAATGGAATTCATTACCTATTGTATTCTCGTTACAGTCTTCACAGAATTTATATTGTGCAGGAATTTTATTGGGTCTTCTGTGTCTTCCCTTTTCTATTGGTAAATTGTGGGCACTTATTCTAAGTTTACATATATTGGTTCGTAAGTTTTTTCTTTGATATAATATTGAGATAATTTCTTCATTTATTGTGGTTTTGAATATCCTGTAGGGTATTAGATTAATCGCTTCCCCGTTTTGTTAAACAGCACCAGCAACGTATAGGATGATATCTATTGTGAAAAATGAATATTCACAGTTACACCTATAATATACTGATATTTTCACTTTATTCTACTGTGATTAAATTCTGGAAAATCAACTTTTTAATGGATTTTCATTGTTTTTAGCTGTCAGTTTGAAAAGGCGCCCTCACACTGTCAAGATGGTCATTAGAAACTTGACTCCAAGTTGGAAATTGTTCCTTATGATGTCATTGAACAGATAAAAGTAAAATATCAAACTTGGCCAATTTTCTGAAGTAGCTATTAAATCATGACAAATGCTGCCTGACTAAATTGCTATGTATGTTTTAATTTGCTGAAAACAAATAAAAATGTCGCGTTTCTGTCCGAATAATCGTTTTTGTAATTTTCTCCAAAGGTATTCACTTTGCTTGTTGTGGAGAACGGTCACACCCTGCTTAATACTCTCTTTAATGTAAATGGACAACCACCAGAGTTAGATTTTAGCTCGACGGTGTCTTTTTCTGCAGATAAACATATTCACAAATCCGTTCAAAGTTAATTTATCGTTTGGCCCCGTCTTTGTCTCAGCAAGACATATTGTGTCATATTTGTGGATAGTTATATTGACAAGCGTCTACCTCAAGGTTAGATGTAGCATTTACACCATCAAATCGTTTAAACACACCATTTTATGTTCCAATAACAAATTTCCACATTCCTCTTTAGATTCAGTTCGACCATTTTTTTTTACTTATTTATTTATATTTCCTGCACAACATTACGACGCTGATGTACGTCGTGCACACTTTAGTATCTATTGTATCTACTATATCTCTGTCTCTTCCTTGCATATTTTTTTTTCTACTACATATCGTAAGTTTCCGGCAAGGACACGGGTGCCCTCATTGTTCAGGTGATAGTTATTGTATCGACATAGCTGTTTGTTGATCGATCCTTGCAGCAAGAGATTTTGGTGATGTACTAATTTCACTCGTCTACCTCTTCCGAACTCGTTTTTTAGGATTGTGTTAACTATACTGACTCGGTCGTGATATAGTATATTATCGTCTCTGGGCGTTCCAAGTGACACGATATATCTCAGAGTTAAAAAAAAAAACCACGTTTGCATTTATTTATGAGCACATTCATTTTCTGGGCACATTTGATTGCGGGTGTATCTTTGACGTCGTTTGTTATTTCATACAGGACTACAGCATCTATATTTTGATACTTTTTACATTCATCGCTTGTCAACCATGCACCAACGTCATCTATTGTATATTTAGTTATTTTGATGAGTTGTAGATGGGAAGAGAATCTTTGTGGATCAATACCGTCGATTTGCGAATTTCCAATGATAATGACGCTTTTTTTTGTATGTTTTCTTCATATCGTGTCTCGTTGCTGTCACGCGTTCCAACGTGGGATGGTGTGAATTCGTTTCACTTCTTTCATATCTCTCGTTTCGCGTTGTGTTAACGCTGTTATTTCTCTCGGTATCGATGTTTCTCCCTTCCTGTCTCTCAGGTTCGTTTATGTTTTTGGGTCGTTCGCTGTTTGGTACTTCGTCACGACGTCCCTGGTTTGATGTTGCAATTCGATTTGGGTTTGAAGCTGCTTGTTCTTTGTGGTTTGATGTTGTCGGTTGTTGGGGAATTCTGTTTTCATTCCTGTCACAGTTTGATGCAGCAGCATCTCTGTAGCTTTTTGGTTGTCTACCAACCGTTCTCCACGTCGTCTCACCACCTTCACTTGCCTGCCATTGTTTTTGTTTTTTTTTGCAACTAAATGTGTAGGTTTTCTCCCTTTATTTGTCAATTTTGTTTTTCTACTTATATGCAAACTGACTTTTAAGTTCTCGAAATTCTCGCTTGAGAGGCAGACAGTTCCGCCCAACTGTTTATGTGCACGACATTTGTGTACTTCTTGTTCTTGGCTCTTGCCACGAGTTTCTGTTATTTATTTTTAGTTCACAATTCGTTCACTCGTAGTTGCATTTCAGTTTTCAGTTTAGGCTGGTTCTCTGGCTGTAGATATTTCTTGTCTCAACTTTGTAATTGTTGGTATTTAGCTTTTCCTTTTCCATAGAATCGTTGATATCCATTTTGTCAAAAATGTACATTTTTTATGCATTCGATGATTTGTTTTTCCATGTTCACAATTGCGTCTTTCAGAGGTTTTATTGCATTCTCTTGATCAGAGTTATCTGTGGTGGGCGTCATTGTTCTACAGGTTTTGTACTGCATTTGTTGTTGTTGTTCGACGACTTTAGCGATCTCATCGTCGACCTTTTCACAGTTTATACATACATATTTGGCTCCTACCACCCGACGTATTATGTGAGCATATGTACAGGCAAACCCGTACAAGAGTAATGATAGTACTGGTGACATTTTCTGTTATTGCATCTGATCATAATACTGCATTTCACCTTGTTCAAGACACGCGTTGCATTGTCGTATATCCGTGTTTAAGTGTCCAATGGGCTGCGTAATACATGCCGATTCCTGAGATAATTGGCTTCCCAAATTATCGTTTTCATCATGAGTGCTTTCACAGTTACTGTTAGATATTTTGTTTTCATCGGATAGCTTTATTATTTCGTGTAGATGCTCATGCGTTTTACAACCTTGTACATAAGCAGTGAGTGTTGCGGCTTTAAGAGTTACAATTGTCAGACGAGCGTCATGATACTGCGCACAATGTCAACTTCCAATGAGTCATAGAAAGTAATCATTGCAGCGTATACCCAGTATTATTCTTGCCAGTCGAATAAAGTCAACAATTCTCAACGAAATTAATGAATGCCAAAGTGGTTTTGTGCCTGGAAAAGGAACGAGAGAAGGAATCTTCAATCTACGGATGATCATGGAACGTTGTTTGGAAAAAAAGAAAGACATCTACATGTGCTTCATAGACTACAAGAAAGCGTTTGACCGAGTTAATCATGAGGAACTGATCAACTGTCTAAACTCACTAGGTCTAGATGGAAAGGATGTACGCCTGATAGCTAGTTTGTACTGGAACCAGAAGGCAGTAATACGAGGCAGGGAAGGGTTATCACCAGAGGTTGAAATACAGAAAGGAGTTAGACAAGGTTGTATAATCTCTCCTTTGTTGTTCAACATATATTCAGAAATAATCTTCAGAGTCTTGAGCAATGAACCAGGTACTAAAGTTGGGGGCCTAATCATAAACAATCTGAGATATGCAGATGACTCTGTGCTACTAGCGGAAACAGAGGAGGACTTACAGAGACTCATAGATAAAGTAAATGCTGAGGGCGAAAAATACGGAATGGCAATTAATGCCTCTAAGACAAAAACTGTTGTAGCATCACGAAAAAAGGAAGTCCCTCGTGTCAACATTAAGATAAATAGCACAGCAATAGAACAAGTTAAAGGTTTGTTTATCTTGGTCAGACAATCACCGAAGATGGAAAATGCGGCTCTGCAATAAAACAAAGGATCGAGATCGCAAGAACTGTGTTTATAAAAATGCAAGATGTTTTGTGTAGTAGAAAGATTAACTTTAATTTGAGATGCAGAATTTGGAAATGTTATATCTGGAGCACCCTATTGTATGGAGTGGAAACATGGACACTATGTAAGAAAACAGAGCGAAAACTAGAATCATTTGAAATGTGGTGCTTGCGTAAAATGCAAAAAAAATCAACTAGGTGATGAAAATCAGCAACAAGGAAGTCCTGAAAAGAGCAAATAGAGACAGAGAACTGATAAGGGCAATACCAAAGAGGAAGCTGGTATATGCTGGACATATGATGAGAGGAGAAGGATTACAGAAACTGTTACTTGAAGGAATGATAGAGGGCAAACGCGAAAGGGGTAGACAGATAACAACTTGGTTTGATGACATTAAGAAGTGGACGGGTCTTAATTATGAAGAGGTTAGAAGAAGGGTCCAAGACAGAAAACGATGGAAGTGCATAGCCGCCAACCCCTCTCCAAGGGACGGCACTACTTGATTGATTGACCCAGTATATATACTATCCAAAGTATTACCTTGCAGGTGAATACAGCATAATTATACATTTTCCTTTAAGAGTGGGTCCGGAAAGGTCCGGGGGGATTACGATGATCAGTCCGAGCTAGCCAACGATAGAATGTCCGTTGTAGTTCTGAAGAAATACAAGTATAATACTCCTTCCTCTGTCGTTGTCTAGTTTCTCCTTTTCTGTTCACAGTGGTCAGAACCACTTGCTTAGATGTTTATAAACAGATTCGTTCCTCGTCGAGGCACAATTAACTTTTTTTTAACGATTATTGATAGGAAGTCGACGACGACGACGATGTCATGACAATATGTATTTCATTGTTTTATATTTAGTGTTAATCAATATTAAAAAGTTAAGTGAAAATTGTATTAATTACATAAGATATGATATGAAATATCAATTCAATTCAATTGATTACTTGTGATGTAGTAAAATTGTATGTAATGGCCGCTTTTCATCTGTTTGATGGTACCACCAGGCCTTGAATTTATGATTTTTAAAAATCATTTATTTAACACTTCGCATTAAAACACAAACGAAAAATATTTGACATTATAATCAATACAAATTAAATCAACAAACAAAACAAAACAAAATACAACTGTTCTCAGCAGAAAGATTGAAACCTTATATAGAAAATATATGCTTTTATAACATAATAAAAATATACTTTTATAAGATAATATAATTTATCTTGCCAAACGTTATCAATTATGTCATTTGAATGAAGCATATAATGAGAAAATTTAAAAAATGCTACGTGTATGTTAGATTAATAATTGTGAATTATCTAAATGAAAATGTCTTTAAAGTATTGTTAATTTACAGTCACTATAATCTAAAAATATTTTAACGACATTTTCATTTAAATTATGGTAATAACTGTCACGCTCCACTGGAAGAATAAACACACCGCCGCAATAGCCTTTTCACCAACTTCATTATTTACAACATGGTCCTGACTTATTAAATCGTTTTCATTTATGCATGATCTTTCACATACCCCCTCCACGATAGGAGCGTTTTGATAATATTCATAGAAAAGACTGGTTTCTATGAATAGTTAATACATATTGCAATGGTACATTTTATCAAAATTATGGATCGGGTATCATACTTGCGAGGGAGTGAAGCAACCGAGTGGGGGAGGGTGTGGATAACCTCCTCCAGCGGCAGATTCTTTTTTTTTAAAATACGCATAGAAAAGACGTTATTCTAGGCATGGTAAATACCTGTGTTTTGAAGATTTTGTAAAGATTATTACAGATTTCAGTTAGGATTTCAAAGAGATGTAGGCCTACAGGAAGTACCCTCCCTACTCAAAAGAATTTCAACATACAATATAATTACGCATACATTTAGCGTTGAAGGGGTCTTTCTAAAATGATGTCCTAACTCCGTTTATTATTGGAAAATTACAATCTTTTTTGTGAATAAATCAATGAATATAATTTCTCGTTCCTTCCCCAAGGCGGCGAGATTATCAAATGCAAGCACGCCCACGACAGAGGGGATGGAACATAAATGTTAACACTTTTTTTGCTCCCCGTAGGGGTGGGGTGTTAATTAACACTAGCATCGTAATTCGGTTTCAGATTACCAGTAAAACGGTTTTAATGATTTGGAAAGACTTCCAGCAATCAAAAAATGTCACTATGATCCTCTGAAGGGGTCTCAGAAAGAAGACCACGCCCCTCGAAGACGAAAGTGACTCCTATCTTCATAAGACAGTGACAAGGAGGAAACGCGCCATATTTTAAACAAGACCTCTTCAAGATATAATTTCTCACTCTTTTTCTATTCTAAAGGCAGTTTACTATTGTAAACATCTTAAAATTTACTGTCATGAAACTTCTCAGTACACTGGATATAATGATGCGAATAAAAAACCATCTTTTTTATGAGTAGCCTTATCCTCCTCGTTACTGTCTTATGAAGATAGGAGGTCACTTTCGTCTTCAAGGGGCGTGGTCTTCTTTCTGAGACCCCGTCAAAGGATCTTAGTGACATTTTTGATCGCTGGAAGTCTTTCCAAACCATTGAAACCGTTTTATTGGTAATCTGAAACCGAATTGCGATGCTAGTGTTAATTAACACCCCACCCCTACGGGGAGCAGAAAAAGGGTTAAAATTTGTGTTTCATCCCCTCTGTCGTGGGCGCGCTTGCACTTGATAATATCTCCGCCTTGGAGAAGGAACGAGAAAGTATATTCATTGATTTATTCTAAAAAAAAAATGTAATTTTCCAATAATAAACGGAGTTGGGACATCATTTTAGAAAGACCCCTTTTCAACGTAAAATGTATGCGTTATATGTGTATGTTGCAATACTTTTGAGTAGGGAGGGTATGTGGAAACAGTATGTGAGTAGTCATACTTGTAAGGGAGCGAAGAGACCGAGCGGGAGGAGTGTATGTGGAAGGCGACTCCCCTCCACGTTAGAAAATGTTTCAAAATGCGAAGACGTGTTTTCTAAATAATGGTAAATGGATATTTAGGCATATTTGATAAAGATTCAGGATTTCAAAATAAGATGTTCAGTATGTGAAAAACTGTAAATCGGATTCATACTTTCGAGGGGCGGGAGACGGGTGTGGGATGGGAACCATGGCAAAAAAAAAAAAAAAATGTTTAAAATACACGTAGCAAAGACATGTTTCTAACAAAGTAATATATATTTCAAACGTTTATTTATGCAAATAATTATTGGGATTGTTGTTAGTATTTCAAGAAGATGATAGTAAGTAAGCCTATGTGAAAACATGTAAATGGGTAGTCGAGGGAATGAAGCGACGAGGAGCCTTTTGAAAATATGTAAGAAAAGGACGCGTTTCTGGGCATGGTAAATACATATTTATAAAGTCTTATAACTTCTTTCTATTGATATTTATATCTTCGTTAGATCGTTTAGTGTATTTATTAATATTTTCATTGAAAAACATTTTTGGTCTGATTTTTTTTTTGGGGGGGGGGGGCTTGAGCGATTTTTTTTTTTGGGGGGGGGGCTCAAGCCCCAAAAGCACCCCCCCCCCAGAACCGCGCCTGCTTTGCATGTAAAGTATAAGTTTGCATCTCCCAAAATATTTCGCTTTCAGCGTGTATGCGAATGTAAAACGTGATTGCACAACTCGAGGATAAATCGGACCAATTATACTCCCATTATTACACATGCGCACTCTTTAGACAAAGATACATTACTGCAAAGATATGGTATATAAAGGCGCGCTCTCGTACAAACATTTTTCGAGGGTGATTCGATACCAAGTAGACACATCGGAGACATATACCTCATCTATAGAGAAATCTAGAGCATCAAGGAAAGGTGAGTTGAGTTACATCAGGTTATTAGATTTTCGCCATTACGTCCTTATTAGTAATTCGTCTGCATTTCTCTATCTTGGAACTAATTTGTATGTTGTACTTTGTTGAAATCTTATTCTGTAAATGTATACATAAATTTCGAGTCGTATTTACTTAGCCTCGTTTTATACATGTATTTTGTTATGTTAATTTTAGAAATGTGAAATAAATCAATCAGTCCATCAATCAATCAATAAAAAAGTGTACAAATCAAGCCTCTTAATGGTTTAAGAGATCACATTATTAATGTAAATCCATTGCAGTGTCATACATCGGTGATATACAAGAAAGGTAAAAAATGGTTCTGATTCGTCGGTTAAATGATTTTTGCGTCTGTTACACGCTTTTAAATGTCAAATGTACGTGTTACCAGCCACCTGATCACGTTTTATTTTAGTTAGTTAGTTAGTTAGTTAGTTAAGTTAATTAATTAGTTAGTTAGTTAGTTAATTAGTTAGTTAGTTTTTGCTCAGATGTGCAGATTCAGGGGGTAGCTCTGGGAATGGTGCTAATCAGGGTCGTAGGCTGGTTTGGGCATGGGGAGGTGCACATCTCGGGGAGGTGGAACGGGGAGGTGCACATCTTAGGGAGGTGGAACTAAAGTTGAGAAAATCAAAGGTTGAAAGCAAACAAAGGTGGTGCAAATTTCTTCTTTTTTTTTGCTATAAGGGTTGCACTCCTATGGCTCTGCGGCGGGGGGGGGGGCACGTGTACCCAGTGCACTCCCCAGTCTACGCCCTTGCTAATGAGGGGGTATTGTGGTGCAAACCGAA
>JZLH01S0469156.1:5048-16301 GCA_001188425.1 Eucidaris tribuloides | reverse complement strand
CCCGNTGAGCGAGTTTTTGGCGACTGGCGTGGCCTGTAAAAATTTTGGACCTTGGATTTAGGAAAAAAAATTGGCCGCGGAAAAACATCCCCCTTGGAAAAATCCTGCGTACGCCTATGTCTCAGGTCAATACATTTGGATGGCTCCCCTCCTTTACTTCCCCCCCCCCCCAAAAAAAAAAAAATCCCATGCAACTTGGGGAACACGCAGGACAACTATCTGAAGTGAGTATTTCCCCTAAATGTAAGAACACATGTATTTGAACTTAAGTCAAATAGGTTGATACTTAAAGATTGGGTTATTGATTTGCACGTCAAAAAACATCTATATGAATCAAATCAGCTGAATCATATCCAATGTGAAGATTAATATAAATAAACACCTCTCATAGAGACTTGGGGTAAAATATTGAGTTTTGGTGAAAATCTGGACGGTTAAACTTCATCCTTTTTCCATTTGCTCACGAGCAAATTTAAAAAAATCCGCGACGTCAAACGTGCACGTGCCGTTCCAAAATGGTCCGATCAGCCGTTAGCCAAAGGTCGCGCAGGCGATATCCGTTAGCCAATCAGAGGGCTGTGCTCGTCTTGCTACGGTGCACAGTAACCGCAATTCGCATTTTGAGCAAAATTGAAACTCACAGCAAGAACAACAGTCTGGTAACATGTCGTTATTAGTTTTTCTCATTAAACAACAAATTCATGACGTATGGATCTCAGACTTTCAACACACCATTTGTAAGTACTAAACTACCGTTTGGTATTGATAATGAAGGGAATAATGGACTTGCACATCCCTGCAAATCAATAACCCAATCTTTAAACAAGCACAAACCTGTAAAATATAGTACAATCGTGAAAGACAGCAGTGGAAATGCAGCAGCGTGATTAATCAAATAAATAAGATTGCAACAAAAAGTAGTTCTCCTTACTTTCCAAGATGCTTCTTCCCCGTTCTACATCGTCCCAGTATTTCCCGCCAAATCTGTACTCGAGTTCACTGCCTTCGTTGGTTGTCAGTAGGAAGCCCTCACCGCCCATTTCGAAAAAGGTGAGCTCGTCCGGCATGTAGAAACTACTGATGTCATATCCCGTCTGAAAGGCAATGGCTGTTTGAAATCAAAATGAAGATGAGAATTAAGTGTTTGAGAATTGGGAATATAATTATCACCTTACAGAAATGCCAGTAGAAGTAAGGCATACGCCTTTCCCTAAATTTAGTCAGTTAATTCAATGCAATGAAAGCAGTGTGACTTCTAAAGGAATCCAAGAATCCGAATCCAGGAATACAATTTCTGAAAACAGACAGTCGTCTTTCACCAAAAAAATTACGTTTCTGTCTTTTTGATTTGATTTATTTACTTTATTTCCGCCCTTTTCTCGAATGCAATAATTACAAACATAAGAAAATTACATAGCAGAACAAAGTATATTCTCTTAAAACAAACCAGTTAACAGTTTCGTGCACTCCTATTCTCAAGAAGGGAATTAACAAATTTTAATTTACAAAGTTTACAAATTTACTCGTTATTTATTTATTTATTCATCTATTCTATTCACTCAATTACTTTTATTTCTGTGCATATATTTAGTTACTTGTTGATTTACTTCCTATTTTATTCATTTATCTCTCTTTCATCTATGTATTTATTTGTCATTAATTTCTTTGTTATCTATTTATCTCTTTCATTTATTTCCTTTTTTACTTTACTTGGCAGTTATTTAACTATCACTAGATTAATTTTATTCATTTTTGTTTATGTTTTTATGTATTTATCTAATTAAATTACTTGTTTACTTTTCAATGCATTAATGTCATTTCTTGTTGATTTTATTTATTTATTCATTTATTTATTTATTATTCTTTTATATATCTAATTCATTAATTTCCTCATTAAATTTTTATGCATTTTTTTAACTACTACTAAATTAATTTCTTATATATATATATATATATATACATTTGTTTATTTATGTATGTATCTATTTATTAATCAATTAATTTATTTATTTAGTATACATTCGGTATCTATTCATCTTCTGTTCATTTATTTGTTTATTTATTAGTTTAATGTTAATCATTCTGAAGTAATCCAGATAATGCAAATATTGGAGTTCCCACATGACAACTGAAATTGAATGCATAATCACTTGTCACTGTCAAATTTATCAAGATGAATCCAAAATCAACAACATCTCCATAATTTTGTGTAGAACCTCTAACCACTACCGCCCGTTCAGTATTGAAAAAAGACGTTGAAATAAAAGATAGCTAAGTGCACTTGTAACATACTGTTTGAATCGGAATTTTTCAACAATTCCTCTTCAAATCAAAATGCTATATGTTACGCTCTCTGATATTCTGGGTAATGTTATAAGTGTAGCTAGCAAGAGTACTGCACATACATGTACATGTAATAGGCCTACGATTGAGTGCGATGTCAATTTTGACCTCTAGTGTAAAGTAAGAGAAAACAATACCTTAAACAGCGTATTTGAAGCCACATGGACACAAACATACCTTTTTAGTAGGTCGGAGGTCCCCACGAATTATATTATACATTAGACTATTATACTGTATATAGTTATGGTATATCAGTGTGTATGTTGTCCACCGAGCCATATATTTGCCATTTGTGCAAGTATTATTTTGATTGTAAATTTCAACTGATATATCAATTTGATTTGAAAAAAAAACACTACAAGAATTGATGATTTTAAATTCAAATTTATTAATACATACCATCATCTTCATCCGTCGGATCAAATTCCAGATGCCTCCAGTATTTAGTTCCAAGAGGGTGAATATCCGTAATATTATTAGTTTGGAGATCCAATATCGCGATGGCATTATTCTCCTGTAATTTAATTAGCCCAACCCCGATATAAACCATGAACATTTGTGATTCATTGGAAAAAAATATCAGAAACGTTGAGCTTTATATATCGCGCAGGTGCATGGGTTCACATACCTATATGGGCAATAGCAAATGACTTTACATTTGTGTGCCTGATCCACATGTTTTCACCATCTCTACGTCTATCATAATAGTGTATCTTCTTTTGTGTAATTTTTAGTCTGATTATATTATGTTTGTAATGTTAATAATTTTGTATTCGAATTACATGTGGTGCAATAAATAATAATGACTATGTTTAGTATGATTTATTTTTGCAGATGGAAGTAAAACACCCACATAAACATTTAGCGTAAATATGGTGATGAAGGTAATAGCAGAATAGTACAATTTTATAACGTTTTAGCTCCATCTGTGTTTTACCATACCCCCCCTTTCCATTGAGAAATTATCAAAATCGTACATTTTAAATGGAAAGGAGAACGTTCTAGAATAGAAAGCTAACCATACGCAGATAATTTATACGATGTGGCAATTTCAAAATCACATAAATGGTATTTGAAAAGAAATAAAGGCAATGTGTGCTAATTTGCAGTATATGGAAATCTAAACACATCCAAATCAAATGAAATATCATTTTGGAAAATATTGATATTTTACCTGTAGAAGAATGTATGCTATGTTCTGTCGCACGTTTACTGCAATGTATTCCGGCTCAACGCCTTGGGATAAGGATTGTTCGGAATTATTCGTGAAGTATCCCGTGTAGGGTAGACGGAGTCCTTGATCGATGTAATACTGTTTTCTATAATCGTGAGAAGACACAAAGAAAAAATTCTAAATCATGGATGGGAAATTTTATATTTAGATATGATGTTGAATTTTAACATTCCAAGAGTGATTTTTAGCACTGAAATGATTACTCCCAATACCAAGAGTGGGGGTATAACATTTGTTTCGGTGACAACCGCTACCGCGATTATTTCGAACACTAATCCTAACCCCAACCCTAATCCTATCCCAACCCTAACCCTAACCCTACCCCTAACACTTACCAACCCTAAGTCCATTCTAAACTGGAAACCCAACGGAAACCCTAATCCCAAGCCTTTGTCCTATAAGATGAGTTTGATTGTCATCGGAGCAAATCCTACCGCCCACCAAAATTATCTTTAACTTACATCAAAAGTTATGTTTTACACCACAATCTGTTATCCATATCGGGCAGCACCTTTGGTGTCAAAATCAACATCCCAGGTTTTTTTTTTCAGTAAGATAATTGCACTCAAAAGGCGACTTGTTTTTCTCGCCATTACTTTTGAAGGCACCTTGTTTCGGCTAGAACCGTGAGGAGGTGAGGTGAAAGACTTCGCTAAGGCGTCTTGACATTAATTATACCAAACAATAAATCGCCATGTCTAGTCTTGTTCTAAACAAGGCACATTGAGAAGTTGAAAAAAAAAATCACCTTCACGACTTTTTGCAAAAATCTGATAAAAGCAACATTATTGGCCAAGTGCTCTTCAAATTCCCGGTACACTGGAATAAATATAAGTGTACATTTATCAGAGGAAAAATAATCAATTTTAAGCTCTATCATGTCTGTAGTAAACGTGAATACTGTATTTGGTGTAGTTATACCTAATTGTGGAAACGACCGAAAGATACAGAAGAAGAAGTAAACCCAAACACCATTGGAAATTCAAATCTGAAATAAGCTGGTAAAATGGTTATATTCTTGTAACAGACAGGTCTGTTTGTAATAAAATGGTGGATAATCACATCTCTGAGTTAAACACTACGCTATCGGAGCTCAGAAGTCAAACATATCGTTCAGATGCAGAAATTCATCCAACACATCTCTTACTATTAAAGGCCCACTGTCAAGGGTCAACTGAACCACAGAGAGGATGTCAACTAGCCCTGGAATACAGGCACATATTCACGAATATGGAGTGTTGCAGTGCCATAGTGTACAGAATGTGGGAGGAATAACAAATCTTGTATTTTTCTACACTGCCATGACTGTTTCCGTTGTATTGTGGGTGTCATTAGTGCACCCTTCACATGATTTTAGTCGAAAGAGGGCGTTTTTCATCTTGTCATGACAGTGGGCCTTTGATACATTACTTACCGGGAATTAAAACTCTGGAATGTAACCTTCGCTGTAGTAAATCGGTTGTCTGGCTCTATGCTTATGATGGATATTTCTCCTTCTGGATTCAAGAACTCAGTTCCCTGGTCGTTCCCGCCAGCCTTGCCTTCGTCCGCTGTGAGGATGGCGCTACAGTCAGGGGTAAAAGTCACCATGTTGGGAGAGCTGCCAACTGGAATTCAAGAAGTATTCAGTGTGGGTTTTATCTTTAAATAAATTATTTTGTTATATATAGGAGCATTTCTATTTTTACTACTACTTTTACCACTACTTCAACTACATAGGCCTAGTAGTAGTAGTAGTAGTGGTAGTAGTAGTAGTAGTAGTAGTAGTAGTGGTAGTAGTAGTAGTAGTAGTAGTAGTAGTAGTAGTAGTAGTAGTAAAGTAATAGTAGTAGTGGCAGGAGGAGGAAGGGGATGGGAGGAAGAGAAGGAGGAGGAGGGGAGGAGGAGGAGGAGGAGGAAGAAGAAGTAGAGAAGAAATAGTACTAGTATGGTTTATTAACATTCACGTGTCGAGGCCAAAATCAGGCAATGCCAAATTGTACATGATACACAAAATTACCTCTACAGTGACAGTATGACATGAGATATATCATTGCATTCACATTTTATGGATATTATACACTGTGTAATACCCGTCTAGTGGATTCTACAAAATGATTTAAAAAAAACGAGAAAGAGGCAGAAGGAGAAGAAAACATGAGATTCAAATGAAAGAACAACTACATAGAGACATACATGTACTTTGCATCTTCTTTAAAAATGTGAAATAACCCGTTTGTATTGCTATGTTCACATCAAAACTGAATAGATTAATATACAGGGGGAAGGATAGATAAGTAGACAGATAGATAGATAGATAGATAGATAGATAGATAGATAGATAGATAGATAGATAGGCTCATAATTATATAGATAGATAGAGAGATAAGCACAATAAATTAAAATGCACACATGCTAAAGTAAGTAGCTAGTAAACCAATCTACTAAGAAAGATGTCCCTAAGACTTTACCTGGAGTTTCAAACCATTTCCTGAATTCACCGGTTCTTTTGTTGAACAAGCCGTGAACATAGAGTGTTCCCTGATCTGGAACATCATGACCAAGAAGCAAAATGGCCACGTACTGACCGCACACGGCGACATCGTACCCAGAAAAAGGCAGTAGTTGTTTGTGGAGAATTTCCGGGGTCTCTACGATTGAGTAATCGACGATTTGTAAGTAGTTGGTACCTGCAAACAGACAAAAAAAATCTCAGCCGGTTTCCATAACTGTCATGTCAAAATTACAGATATCTTAATAAACATAAAGGGGAATGCTGATACGACAATTAATAAAATAAAGTTTTCAACTCAATGACGATGCATTTATACCATGACGATCATTTCTTTAAGAGCGTATCTCTTACGAATTAAGTTCGTTGATTTACATTTTCTGCCAGTTGTGCTACAGCAAATAAAGTCCTAATTTTTGAGATTTTTTTATTCCGATTCTCAACCCGTATTATAATACACATCTTCCATATATTCCAGCACGAGATATCCCGTATTTAGTCCCTAACAAGTTAAAAGGGTGAAAAGGGTGTACTGAAGGGTTGATCACGACCTGAACATCAACACGCAAAGGCGCTGTCACACTATGACAAATTTGCATTGCGTATCTATTGCGTATGCAACATTTTGACATTCGTCGGCACACGCTATAAGTTCGCTTGGGGATCGTTTTGACGTCGTTGCTATCCGTTTTAATACGCAACAGTACGTTATTGCTCGTTCCGTACGCTGAAAAATTTTAAGCATGCATACAATTTATCGACGTATGCCAAACGTACAAACCATGCACAGCGCGTACGCTCTGAAGTTGCAATGCGAACGTTTTATTCGTCAACAGGACGGAAGCGGTAAGTCACCAGTACATTTCCATTGATCTACCATAAGTGAGGCCCTTTCTCCGCGAACGTTTTGCGTGTTGGTAGCGAATTAAAAATTAATTTACTTCTCATGTCTATCCATGTGGGTTTATCATATTTATGCTAGATTGTGCTTCAAGTATCTGGGTGTGTTTTATATATACATGTGTGTGTATGTGTGTGGTGTTGTTGTGTGTGTGTGTGTGTGAGTGGTGTGTGTGTATGTGTGTTTCAATGTCATTCAAGATCACACCAACACCGGATCCATTTGGGGCGTAGTAGATGGCAACCTCTCTATTTTATCATAGAGTTGAAAATGCGTACACTCCACCATGTATTCTGAATAGAATTACATTATTCCTAGGCCCTTATCTAATGCATGTCGATAGTCTAGTCGTCAGAGGAGTTGTCTTAAATTGAAGTTAAAATTATAAAAACAAATGCGGGGCAAATTATTAACTACTAGTACTGATTAATCCACGATAATAGAATTGAGGTCACATGTCCAAGATCTACACTCTTTAAAAATTGGGTCAGTACTGTACTAGGAGAAAGGTCCGTTGGGGGCAGCCCGGAAAAGGCGTAAAGATTTTAACAAATTCGGGTCAGAGGTTGACCAAAATATGACTAAACTGACTTGAATTTTCGTCAAACTTAGACCCGGAATGTGGTTAAACCTGACCCTTTCCGGGTATGCCCCCAACGGATCCTTTATTCCATCAGAGGACCCGAATTTTAGAGAGTGTATATTAAAGCCAGGCTATAGGCTTCAGTCGATCTGACTCTTTCCCAAAAAGACGTTCATGAAAGAAATTGCATATGTCATGACCAGAATAAAACAACATCAATACCTTACGAAAATGGTTCTAGATTACACTGATGGCTACTTTACAGATGGTGCCATCATCATCATCATCATGCTGCCATCTTTGACCGAAGTTTGGTCACCTCTGACACGATTTTACGGCAGCTCTCTTCGCCATACCCCATAAAGACGCCTGTTGAGCCTCCATTTCTTAATGTACATCAAGTCCATTTAATTCTCTGTCTGTCCTCTTGCTCTATTACCCTCATATTGTCCTTCTAGAAGTGTACTTGCCAGATTTCCTGCACTTCCACGAAGTATATGACCTGCATAGCGCATTTTCCTTCGCATGAGATCACACATAAGGTTTCCTGAGTTCCAGCTCTCTGGAGCACTTCGATTGTTAGACATTTTCTCTTCCAACTATCTCTATGACTCTCCTAAGACACCACATCTCAAATGCTTGAAGCCTTCTATACTTGTGAAATTGTTACGCTGCACAAGACTCGCATCAAAGGCCGCCACAGAGCTAACATAGCATTCTTAATAACCTCTAGATCTTCAGTCCATACTGAATATCTATCTAGGAATCTTTACATCCCGAGAACTTGGCTTTTGCCGCTACAATCCTTCTTTTAACATCTTCTTCTATCTTTCCATCTTCTGTGATTCATGCCTCCCCAAGTACTGACCACTCCCTGCAAATTTGGTGCTGTTTAATTTGTCAAGTGTTTCATAGCTCCTCACATAGTTGCTGATAGTACACTTTCTTTTGCCCGTCTACACTCTCTCTGGATGTCATGATTTAGCTTTGTGTACTCCTCTGGACTGATTCTGCCTTTCATCTTTCTGCGGTGTTCCATCTTCTCCATTATATCCGTAGTCATCCACATTTGTTTTTTCTTAGAAATTTCCTTTCCACATATATTGTCTGCTACTTCTTCAATCCTGGTCTTCATTCCACAGTTGATTTGGTGTTATTAATGTCGAGTCCTTCTCCAATGACTTCATTTTATCTTCACTTGCTATTTTGATTTTTCCTCCCTCTGCCCTCAGCTTTTCAAGATTCCATTTCTTTACTCTCCTTTTTCTAGTCACTTTCTTAAGTTTGGTGTTTGTTGTTATGACAACTGCCTGGTGATTTGAACCACAATCCACATCATGTCTCACTTTGGCATTGTTTATACTGTTGCGGTATCTCACATTTATCAGAATAAAATCGATTTGGTTCTTTGTTGTGCCATCAGGTGATGTCCAGGTATGTCTACACCTTTCTCGTTGCTGGAACCATGTATTCGTTATGAAGAGATGATGTTGTTGTGCAAATTCGATGAGTTTGTCTCCCCTTTCATTCCTTTTCCCTAGCCCATATAGTCCAACAATCTTCATTACAGATACCGGTTTATCTTAATATACAGGACCAAAATTCTAAACGTATACCAACATTATACACTGCCCTTTCAAATGCACGTAAATGCATTATATTACAATAAAAAGTACAAAATGCATTTATTTGATGAAATCTGTTTTGATAGATACGAGCATTATTCACTTTTTGATTGGTGTTTCTGTTATCCATTATCTATTATCTATTATCCATCACTCTGCCTTTGTAATATACCCTGTAATAAATAGACTGCTAATGCACAGCTATACAAATAGGACTACGTACTTAAACAACAATAATTGTTCTACTTTATGGGGCAGGCATTGTTGTTACTTTGCATAACGTTTTACAGATTCTTGTAATAATAACGTGAATTTCGCTTTAAAAAAAATACAAACTGGTTTAGAATTAAAATACAAAAATACCCGCATTTATATGAAATCATTGACAAAGGAGTCCATTTCAAAAGATCGAAATATTAATAAAAAAAATAAAATGGTTCTCACTGAAGCGTAATAAGCGCAAACAAGCGTAAAACTGTTCCTTTCTTTAGCACCCCGAACTCCTATCAAAGGACTTGTTTTAAAGTTTTGTATAATACATAGGTTTCTCGGTAGATTCGTGTGTGTGTGTGTGTGTGTGTGTGTGTGTGTGTGTGTGTGTGTGTGTGTGTGTGTGTGTGTGTGTGTGTGTGTGTGTGTGTGTGTGTGTGTGTGTGTGTGTGTGTGTGTGTGTGTGTGTGTGTGTGTGTGTGTTTGCGCAAGAAAATTGCACACCTTAACCCATGGGGTTTGTTGCTTTAAAGTGTTTATACTAGGAAAATGTCTCTGGTAACGTATAAAAATTGTTCGAATTCGGTATATATTCATTCATACTGTAGGGGGAAAAATCTTCTGTTCAAAATAACAGATTTTATCAGATCTTATTCTCCGGAAAAAGTTTTAATGCAACAGTCCCTGATCGAAATATTTTGTCCATTCCTCATAACAGTTTTACAATACTGTTTAAGAATACATATTGGCGAAAATTCGACATTACTCAATTACTAGGTTTTCACAAATGATCAAAAATAAAAGAAGATCTTTCTAATAAAAATCCCAATTTAGTTACAGTGAAATTTGATTTATAAGTTAATTATTTTGGAACAGTAAAATCACCAATCTCCAACACGTTTGTAAAAATATGAGCTTATCATAACAGTTGGCCAGATGTCGGGTTATTACTATTTTTTCTCACGCGAATATTAAATTGGGGTAAAGGTTGCCTTTCATATCAATTTGCCCTGGAATTATGAGTAATTTTGGTGCTCCCTTTTTCTGTTTTTCCCTCGTGGCAGGCAAACCTGCTGTGTAGCTCACTGTGGGTCCTATTTTTATCGTGCCCCGATAAAATTAAAATATGTATGTTCATACTTGATTCTCCTTAAGTAAACAAATTAGAGACAAATCTTTCCAGCTGGGAGCTCCACTCCAGTTGGTGTATAGTTGGTATATATTTCAACCCTTTGGTTCTTGACGTGTTTTCAAGTGTTCCCAATCATATCACTAACCGTTAATGTTTTATCTTAAAACTACTGTATTATACTATACAACTACAAATCTTGGCTCTCTTGGGTTACGGCATACTGGGGGAAATTAGATAACCAAACTCGAATGATGGGACAAAAATGACGTCGAGTTCAATATTCGTAAATGCACACAGACACCAGGTGATCGATTTGAATTCGCAACCTGTACGCGTAGCCTACGCAAAGCTCGTTAGTCGTTCGATTAGAGATCGCTGTTTGTAAGTTAATGATAAGTTATGAAATGGTGATGGAGACTTTTTGATTCGTTTTGATTCGCTGTCAGTACGTTTGATTCGGTTGAATTCACCCACACGGAATTCATTCGCTAGGAATGCTGTGCGTATTTGGAATTTTTCAATTCGTTCGCGGTACACAATGCCAATTCGTCATAGTGTGACGGCGCCTTAAGTCTGTGAGGGTCTCAGAAAAGAAAAAAAACACACGATGATATGGAGCGATGATTATTTTTGACAAATTTCGCTTCATGATTTACACCTTTCTGCCAGTGGTGCTGCAGCAACTACGTTCCTATTATGTGGCAGCAACTACATTCCTATAATGTGGGATGATG